>CAMOHE010046985.1:0-39811 GCA_946598075.1 Artocarpus hirsutus
AGTGATATCCTCTTATATGTGTTATCTTATAATTGAAAAACTAGAGCATTCAACCATTTAGATACATAGGTATAACAAAATGGTATGCTATCTTTGGATGATAAGTTTTCCAATGGTGAAATAATGGAACGTAAGATAAAAATAACCGGGAAGGTAAGACAAAACTTATCCTTAAGGCGATTATGGATAATTCTATAGGAATACGATACAGAATGATATGTCATAGAGACTTAGCTACACGAGCTTTGTAATTCTATATAGTTTGAGAGTGCGGCTCCAAACTTTGAGTTGAGTAGCGTTGGAGTTGATAATTATGAAATGTATATCTAGGATATTGGGTTTCATAATTATCAGAAGCTTGAACTATATAGGTCCATCAGGTCCCCTTTGCTAGCTCACAAAAATCCTATAACGATACAGCGTGTTTTTCCAATAATTGGTGACCTATGTCAGATTTATTAGATTGGTTAAAATTTGAAAGAATCAAACAATTCATGTCTATTTATTGGTTGAATTAATTTTGTGACAAAATTAATCAAGATAAACTTGTTGAATTATTGGGAACGGATAATTCTTATCTATTTATCAGTTGATTTAATTTTGAATAAATTAAATTAAGATAAACTTGTATAATTATTAGAAATTTATTTATTTTCCTAGAGCTTATCTAGATAAAGTTGTTTTGATTAGATAACTTTTCTATTAGGTTATTTGAATAAAAACTGAGACTTTATCTTATAAAATCTAGGGTGGAAAACAAAATATTTGCTGAGATTTTTTATCGGTAATTCGGTATGCCGATCCTTAGGTTTGGCATACTAATGGGGAAAGTTTAGCATGCTTATTAGACAAATCGGCATGTCGATCGTGCAATAAAAAGATCACGTATTTTTAGGCAGATTTCATTAGATATTGATTCGAATTTGATTCTGATTCAAATTTTGAGGCATTATCTAATAAGGACTGACTCCTGGACCCAACTTCTATAAAAAAGGGAGTGAGTCTTATTATTGTTTAGATCAATTGAGAGATTAAGAGTGATACTCTACAAGTGAGATTCTAAAACTCCTTGAGAGCTTTTGTTCACAAATCACGAACACTAGCTTTGAGTTCTCTCAATTGGTTGGAAGGAGAGTCCCCTTGTGGAAGAGCTGTACGTGTGAGCCTACACTCACTCCGATCGTGGATAGAGAATAGTAAATAAGTCCAGTTGGTTGAGGTCCTTCTAGAATGTTACTGCTCTTCACTGATTGCAGAAGCTTTCGATACACATAGGTTACTAAAATCTAGTTTATTTATACATATAGCATGTCAAACTTGTGTTTTTGGAAAATACTCTGATATAAAATTTTTAAAATTCTACTACATACTATTTTTTCAACAATTGGTATCAGAGCCATGGTTTTTACGTAAATTTATAGGTTTGTGATCAAGCTATATGTATTAATTATGTGATCTTGATCTCTCCTATGTTTGAATTTAATTTTATATAAAGCTGGCACTCTAGGGTTTCTATATAATTTTATGTTGTCATGGATTATATGGTGAATGTTTATTAATTAATTATGGGTGATTAAATTATTATTTAATTATTTATTAATTAATTAATTTATACCAGTTATGGTTCCTTAGAGGTTAGGATGTGTATCTAAGTTTTTCATGTAATTAGATGGTCGACTATCATCTCCGTCTAGGAATTATTATTTAATTTTAAATTTATAAGAATTTTGTAATTAAATAATCATTCGGAGAAGGCGGATCTAGAAACAAATTTAGAAGATGGATGATGGCGCTCCTAGGTATTTCCTGAGTCTCTAATTTTATGTTTTTGAATTGCTAAAAATAAAATTGATGAATAGCATTAAAAATTATATTTTCTAGAAAGGGAGATTTCTACTAGGTTGGCATGCCGAAACCCCAGTTCGGTTGGCCGATGGTCACAGACTGGCAGGCTAAACGTGAGGTTCGATAAGTTATCAGCGGGGTAGAAATCAAGCGGCTTTGGTAGCAGGCGAAACTTCCAGTTCGGCAGGCCTATCTGTCATAAATCGGTAGGCCGATCTATGATGATCGACAGGCCAGAGGGTTATGACTGACAGGCTAATCACCCAGATCGGCTTGCCGATAGAGAGTTAGAAATTTTTCCAAAAAAGGTGCAGTTTTTGGTCAGTTTTAATTTTATTTTTGGGACAATTTTGAGAAACATTAAATTTGGATATGACTAGAAATATGGAGTATTGGATATATGCGGGATTGAAGACTTGAAGATGGGAATTACATAAAAATGGATACAGCTTGAAGATTTAAGGTTAAAGAATCGATAAAATGTTTCGATTATTCCCTTGTAATCTTTGTTTTCTATACTCTAGGGTGGAACCATAATATTATGGTTATTTATTATTATTTTGCTTGTAGCTTTGCTTCATTGCTTTGCTTGTTTGATTATAATATGATTTTCTATGTATATTGATAACATGTCATATAGAATAAGGAGTGCCACTCATATTAAAATTGTTCATGCATGTCTTTTAAAATAAAACCTTAATTTCAAAAGATTGAGTGGGAGAAGGTTTTCAAAGAGAGGACTTAAGGCCTCCATCATTAGTCCATAGGAAGAACATGGTAGTCCCAACTAGGAAGGGATTTCTATCATGTACCAAATTAGATCTCCAAGGGGATAAGGCATTTAGCATGATTTATGGTTGCACATCCCTTGGTAGTGATTATAAATCATGGATACAATATTGAAACGATGGTTATACACTCATGTTAATTTTATTATTAATCACCCCTAGGAACTCTGTTAATAGAATTAATAGCCAAAGAAACGATTATTAATATATGCTGGATCATACGCATCCTGGATGGCATATATTATTCAAGAATGGATCCGTGTTCCTAATTGAATTTGGCATGACTCCCCTAGGAGCTTGTTGAATTCTGAGTTAGAAATTATCGTTGTAAGATTGTGATATTTTCAAGGTTTTGACAATAACACATTTGTATGATTGTGTTATCTTACTAGATTGTTATGACATGTTTGCTTATGTTTAGTAATTGATTCTTTATTGTAGATTAAAAGTGTCTAAAAATGTTTTATCTTCGATACTTGACAAAAACCAATTAACCGGAGAGAATTATAACGATTGGAAATGGAACCTAGATATCATCCTTTCCTTTGAGAAACTAAAATTTGTGTTGACATTCCCTTGTCCTCTCGAGCCTATGAGAGATTCCACCAATAAGCAATTCCAAGCGTACGATCACTAGAAAGATGCAAACGATCAGGCTAGCTCCTATGTTATGGCCAGCACGAATAACATACTGTAAGCTCAACATGAAGATTATAAGACTGCAAAGCAGATCTTGAATAATCTTGAAGACATGTTTGGAGGCCAGGCCCTAACAAAGCGGCAAGGGGTGCTTTGGAAACTCTTAAACTATAAGCAGATGCCAAGGACATTTGCAAAGGAGCACATGATGTTGGTTATGGGTTACCTCACTAAGGCTCAAACCAATGGAGCCGACATCGATGCTGAAACTCAAATGACTATGGTCATTGAGACTCTATCTAAAGAGTTTGTTCCGTTTAGAGATACTTTTAATTTAAGAAATAGATGGGATATGACTTTAACAGAATTAATGAAACAGTTACAAGAGTTTGCACTGCTGATCAGGGAGTCTTCTACTAGTGGTGAGGCCAATTTGGCGGCTGCTTCTAGTTTCAATCCCAACTCTAGGAATGGAAAGAAACAATGGGCCAAGAATGGGAAGTCTTCTATTCTTGCTAACAACAAGAGCAAGAAGAAGAAGAAAAAGAACCCAAAGAAGCTTAAGTGCTTCTTTTGCAGGAAGATCGGGCACATAAAGAAGCATTGCAAGGACTTCCTTTCCAAAAGAGGTAGGTGTGATCTTCTGTATTCAGAAACTTGTTTAGTTAAGGAATCCAGTGACATTTAGGTTATAGATTCTGGTGCAAATAATCTTGTTTATGTTTCTCTACAAGGGTTCAAAGAAATGAGAAGTCTGCTTTATGAAGACTTTACACTTCGTATGGGCAATGGATCCTTGGTCTGAGCGGAAGCAGTGGGAGACGTCCATCTTTATTTTAATAATTATAGGAATTTAATTTTGTGAGATTGTTTTTATGTTCCTAAATTTAAAAGGAATTTAATTTCTATAGCTTGTTTATTTACATACTCCTATTTGGTTTCTTTTAATAATAAGTAGTGATTCGTAAAAACAAATCTTTTATCTGTTCTGGATGGATGCAAAATAATCTATATTTTATCAAACCTAAGATGGACTTACTGCTAAATGCTAAGATAAATGATAATAATTCTAAAAGACTTAAAACTTCTCATTCTAATAAGACTTATCTTTAGCATTTACGCCTTGGTCATATTAACCTAAATAGGATTCAAAGGTTGGTAAGAGATAGACCTTTAAGTCACTTAAAGGTAGAATCTATACCTCAATGTGAATCTTGTTTGGAGGGTAAAATGACCAAAAGACCATTCGGGTCTTTTGGCAATAGGTCCGAAGGGGTTCTAGAACTTGTGCATAGTGATGTTTGCGGACCAATGAACATCCGGGTAGAGGAGGGTTTAAGTACTTTGTCACATTTATTGACGATTACTCAAGGTATGGATATGTGTACCTGATACACCACAAAAGCAAAACTTTTGACAAGTTCAGGGAGTTTCGGGCTGAAGTAGAAAAGAAATTAGGTAAACCCATAAGGCACTTCGATCCGATCAAGGTGAAGAATACCTTTTTGATGAGTTTCTGGGACACATAGGCATAGCGGATAGAAGGAATAGGACTTTATTAGACATGGTAATGTCCATAATGAGTTATTCATCATTGTCTTTATCCTTTTGGGGATATGCTCTACAAACCGCATGTTATCTTTCGAACAATGTGCCTTCAAAATCGGTCCCTAAAGCTTCTCACGAGTTGTGGACGGACAAGAAGACATCCTTAAACCATATTCGCATATAAAGATGTCCAACTCATGTCTTGTCTAAGGAAGCAAATAAGTTAGAAGCACGTTTGGAAGTTTGCGTGTTTGAAGGATATCCAAAAGGGGCTAAAGTGGGTTATTTCTATAACCCAAAGAAAAATAAAGTCATGGTTTCAACTAATGTAACTTTCCTTGAGGAGAGTTACATGGACGACTTTAAGCCTCGAAGCAAAGTGGTGCTTGAGGAGTTGAGGAGTAATCCAATCACTCTAGAGGTTTCGAATGAAACCATTCCGATCAGTGTAGAAAAACCAAATGAACTTGAACAAAAACCTAAAGGGCTTCAGCGTAATGGGAGGATCAGGTATGTTCAATGGGGTGGCCTTTTTGGCTGAACTAGATGAACATGACAGGGATCCTTATACTTACGCAAAGGCTATAGAGGATGTTGATTCAAAACTCTAGACAGAGGCCATGAAATGTATGAGAGTGCAGCTCCAAGCTTTTAGTGGAGTAGCATTGGAGTTGATAATTATGAAATGTATATCTGGGATATTGGGTTTCATAATTATCGAGAGCTTAAACTATATAGGTCTATCAGGTCCCTTTTGCTAGCTCACAAATTCCTGTAATGATATGGTATGCTTTTCCAATAATTGGTGACTTATGTCAGATTTATTAGATTGGTTGAAATTCGAAAGAACCTAATAATTCATGTCTGTTTATTGGTTGAATTAATTTTGTGACATAATTAATCAAGATAAACTTGTTGAATTATTAGGATCGAATAATTCTTGTTAGTTTATCAATTGATTTAATTTTGAATAAATTAAATCAAGATAAATTTGTAGAATTATTAGAAATTCATTTATTTTCCTAGAGATTATCTAGATAAAGTTGTTTTGATTGGATAACTTTTCGATTGGGTTATTTGAATAAAAACTGAGACTTTATCCTATAGAATCTCGGATGGAAAATAAAATATTCACTGAAATTTTTTATGGACAGTTTGGTCTGCCGATCCTCAGGTTCTGCCTGCCGATGGGGCAAGTTTGGCATGCCTATTAGACAGATCGGCATGCCGATCACGCGATAAAAAGATCACACGTTTTCACGCGAATTTTATCAAATATTGATCCGAATTTGATTCTGATTCAAATTTTGAGACATTATCTGATAAGGACTGACTCCTAGACCTAACCTCAATAAAAAAGGGTGTGAGTCTCATTATTATTTAGATCAATTGAGAGATTAAGAGTTATACTTTGCAAGTAAGATTTTGAAACTCCTTGAGAGCTCTTGTTCACAAATCATGAACACTAGCTTTGGGTTCTCTCAATTGGTTAGAAGGAGAGTCCCTTGGTGGAAGAGCTGTACATGTGAGCCCACACTCACTCCTATCGTGGATAGAGAATAGCAAAGAAAGCCAGTTGGTTGAGGTCCTTTTGAAATGTTACTTTCCTTCACTGATTGCAAGAGCTTTTTAGTACACAAATGCTAGTAAAATTTGGTTAATTTAAACATATAGCATGTCAAACTTATGTTTTTGGATTTGATATAAAATTTTTAAAATTTTGCTGCATACTATTTTTCCAACAATAACATCATGAAACAAAGTATCACATTTAGACATAGTTTAATAACCGTAAGAACATTTGGTATAAATTCTCAAAAAAAAAATAAAAAGCTTATATGAATCTGAAATTTTTGTGGGAGATGCCTAACATATATATAAACAATGGCTAAAAAGAATATTCTCAAAATATATTGCTTATTCTTTCCCAAAAAATCCCCAAATATAGGTTTTCACCTGAAAAGGGATAAAAATAATATTCATAAAAATTTTGTTTCTTAAACAAAATCAAACATTAAATCGCATAAAATCATTCCCACAAACACCATAATATCATAGTAAAAATTTAGTATAAAAATAGATAAAAAACTGACCTCAAAACATGGCCAAAAGCTTCGTTTTGACTCTACCAACGGTTCAACGAAACACACCGTAACTCATCCGTTTAGCTTTTGAGTTTGGAGAAATGTTTTGTGATCGACTTGGAAAGTATTTGTGAGAGTTGAGGGTGGAGTTTAGAGGTGTATGTTGCCATGTATAAGGGGTGGCATAAGTTGGCCGAGTATGTGCTCGTGTGTGCTCTCAAGCGTGGAGAAAAGCAAAGGAGAAAATGAGGGCGATGTCTTTTTTTTTTAATTCCAAAAAAAATTCTACAATTTAAAAAAATAATTCCCAAAATTAAAAAAATGATTTCTAAAAGTCATCTAAATTCTAAAAATTAAAAACAATCTCCCAAAAATTTAAAAGATTAAAAATGTTGCATCCAAACAAATGAAACCTCAAGTAATTCATCAAAATAGACAATTTTTCAAACCAACATCATGTTAATCATATATTAGGCACTTTATGTCATTAGAATTTTTTTTCTAATCCATCCACTGAAAAATAAATCGTTAGTTTATAATAAATTTCATAATCATAAATATCATACTAGAATTATCACATAAAATATGCTTTTATGTCATAATTGCATTCATATTGTAGCATGAAATCATTAAATGTTACATATCATCAGTTAAAAAAAAGGTGGGTGTTACAACCCTCCTTTCTTTATAAAAGTTTTGTCCTCAAAACTTAGAATTATTGAGGGTACATGATTCTCCTTTCTTCTTCTCCTTCCCATATAGCTTCTTCTACTTTGTGGTTAAGCCAGAGGGCCTTAACCAATGTGATCTCTTTATTCCTTAGGGTCTTGGTTTTTTTTTTTTTTTTTTGAACTGCTGTTTATAATCAGATGAGAATATTGCTTGAAAGACATTTGCGTATCATGTCTTGCATCACAATCCCAACTAAAATGGATAACATAAATTTATATTAAAAACACACATTATATTAATACATAAGGAGTTCAAAAGGAACCTATAATTGTAGCTATGAATAGTCAAACGACATCACTGTAGTCGTGAATAATGAAAACGCCATCACTGTAGCTTTGAATAGTAAATGATAAAAAAATTACAAAATGACAATACTTTAGCACTGTCTTCTTTGTAGAAATTACTATAGCACTGAGTTTATGAATTTTTTTCATCATTTTTCTCACTCTTTAATGCTCCAAATCACTCTACAACTAACATAAACTCCTCTTAATCACTTTTAAACCCATCTAGATTGGGCCAAAAAGGAGTTTTTGATCACGTTTGAGGTCAGCTTTCTATCTATTTTTATACCAAATTTTTATTATGATATTATGGTTTTAGTGGGAATGATTTTACATGATTTAATGTTTGATTTTGTTTAAGAAACAAAATTTTTATGAATATTATTTTTAATCCCATTTTTTGACGAAAACCTGGATTTGGGGATTTTTTTGAAAAGAATAAACAATATATTTTGAGAAAATTCCTTTTTGGAAATTGTTTAGATATATGTTAGGTAGCTCCTGCAAAAATTTTGGATTCATATAAGCTATTTTTTATTTTTTTGAGAATTTATACTAAATCTTGTTCTTACGGTTCTTAAACTACCTTTAAATGTAATGCTTTGTTTGATGATGTTATGAGATATGTTTAATGCTAGAAAAATTTGTTAATGGTCTTTTATATTTCTAGTTTATGCCTGCAAATTTTTAACTTCATGGTATCAGAGCATACATGTAACACTCTCTTTCAGACGTAACAAGAACCGTTAACTTTTATCGTTATTTCTTAATTATTTGATGAGAAAACCTAAACTTATAAGTATTTTCTAATTATTAACCTAGATTTTTGGTGTAATTTTTTAAATGTTATCATGTGAACATGTGAATTAAAACTTTCATTTATTTTTAAACAATTGAATTGTTTCTAAACGTATATTACTAGCACTTTTTAGGATCGCATCTTTCAAATAAAATCAATACTCACTAACGCAAAATGTGCATCTAAGTCATAATTGCATTTATGTTGTAGCATGAAATCATAAAACATTACATATCATCAGTTAAAAAAAATGGTGGGTGTTATTGGGTCCATCGCCGTTGACGTTCATAACCCATCGAAGCAGAGGAAGTGGACATTGGAACACATATTTTTCCACATTATTATGATATTGTCCACTTTAAGTCTAAGCCCTCATAGATTTGCTTTTAGACTCTACTCAAAAGGCCTCATACCAATAGAGATATCTTCTATCCTTATAAATTCATGATCCTCCGTATGTGTAGCCAATGTGAGACTTGGTTACATTCCTAACAATCCTCCCCTCAAACAAAAGACCACCATTATCCTCATGGTTTGAGTCTCCTTTTAGCTTAATCATCCATCCTCTACATCCAGAGGATCACACATTTCAATCAAAGCCACTCCTCTCTACCGTGTTAGGAGCGTCGCCTTACGTGAAGCACTGGAGCGTTGCTTGCCTCGAGAGTTCAACACAGATCTACTGGCTCCTGCCACCTTCCTTTGTCTAGCATCCAAGGATTCTACCCACATAGCTTTGTCTAGGGTGCGGCTCTGATACTAATTGAAAGATCTATTTTTAGGAAATTACCAAATTTTTAATTAAAGTCCTTCATTTAATTAAAAATTAGATGTAGATTATAATTATGTTGAATTACATTTTTTTATAGTTCTATCTTGAATTGTGTTGCAGGATGATACATCAAGCGTTATAATATTTATTTCATATGAAGGAAAATGGAGAAGGAAATAGGGTCATTGGAGTTTTAATGGACAAAGAGCAAAAGAAATGACTGTTTTAAAGGAAATTACTTATAATGCATTACTGGCAAGACTTTGCGACAGTTTAATGGTGGATCGATTACAATACAATATGGAGATGAGGTTCTTAGTTAATTCAACTATTCCAATGGCATATGTTGAGGTACAAATGATAAAGATGTTAACTTTTTTATAGGTTTAGCTTCTAGCAAAGACGGCCCCCGTTACCCATTACGTGTTACATTAGTTAGAAAAATATTGGCCAACATATAGCAATTGGTAGTGCAAACCATAAGAAATTGTAAGAGAGATTGTGATATGTATCTTAAATGTTTGAAGTCAAAGGACACACATATATGTAAGAAAATAAGTGAATTTTAAGTGTTTGGCATCAACTTCTAGTGTCGTAGTGTTGGACTTTTTAGCATTTAGGCGTTCAGATAGAGAACTAGTGGTCGTTCCATGACACTAACTTATAGCCCCTGCACTAGCTTGCTGAGGACTCACGCCCCAATGCCAACTTGCTGAGGCTGATATGTTGATACATATTACTAGGTAATACTGCATTTCCTTGTTGGTCTGGCAAAGTTGCCATTGAAAGTTTGTATTTACATAGTAATACAGTATTACCTTGATAATACTATATTTCTCGGCTATTGACAATTCGGCAAAGTTGTCAGTTAATTTTGTATTTACACAGTAATAAAGTGTTACCAAGGCAATACTATATTTCTCCGCCGCAAGTGATTCGGCATGGTCGCCAATGAAATTTTGTACTTACACGGTAATATAATGTTACCGATATTTCTTCCTGACTATAAGAAAGAGGGTGAGAAATATAGAAGAGAAAGAGGTGGGGGTATTTTGGGGTTTTTGTTCTCAATTTGTCATAAGATATTACTCAATTTCTCATGATATGCTATTTACTACACATTTCAAAACTATATGACATTATTTACTAAGTTTTAACCTAAATATGCTATGTTGCTCTGTCTCCCTATTTTCCTTGTGCTTAGGAATTGGAATGCTTACGAAATATGATTAATGAATGAAAAAAAAAATATGGAGGCAAATGGCCTTTTCAAAAGACTTTAGAATAAATGACCATATCTTTTCTAAATTAGGCAAGTGGCCTTTTCTTATTAGTTATAAAATTACAATGACAAAAATAATCTTCATTAATTATTAATCAGCTATAGTTTATCATCGATAAACTCAAGTTTATCACTAATAAACCCATAAATGAAGGTTACTTTATGGAGATATTATTGGCGCCAAATTATTTATGGACTTTATCAGTGATAAACTCAAGTTTATCCATAAATAACAACCTTAAAAAAAACTCTAAACCCTAACTTTCTCTCTCCCTCTTCTCTCACTCCATAGTATCTCCAGATATTATTAGTGCCACACTATTTATCAAGTATATCAGTGATAAACTCGAGTTTATCACAGATAAACCCATAAATAATAAACCCTAAAAAAACCTCAAATGCATGCTTTCTCTCTTTTCGCTCTCTTGTTCTCCTCTCAATGCACAGCATCTTCAGACATTATCGGCACCATACTCTGTCAGTCAGCCATCTAGAGTGCTGCAAATATTATTTTGGTTAATAATAGTGAAGGTAATTTTTGTCATTTTGATTTTGTAATTTATAAGAAGGGGTCATCTTCCTAATTTTAAAAAGATATAGTCATTTATTTTAAAGATGCCATTAAAAAGGTCACCCAACCTAATTTCCAAAAAAAACTAACCATAAAATACCTTTCAATTATATTGAAACATCAAAGCATCTTTCAATCATTAGCGTGATCTACCTGAGAGACTTTCTCTTTTCTTATATGACTGGGCAAGTTTATCTAATTCTTATTTTATTTTTTTCCTATGCTGACACTTATGTTTGGTAAGTAGAAATGAAAAACACTATCAAGAGATATGAAAAGTAGTTTTTGTTCCTTTTCTGTCTTATTTGCTATGATAGGAAAGAAAATAAGAAAACAAAGTAAGGAGGGATAGCAATTCGTGTCGATGGGTCAGGTTTATGTCGGGTTGAAGTTTAAACATGATAAAAAAACCTCAACACTAACATGATGGGTTGGGAAATCCCTATACTAACATGACCCATCTTGATACGGATTGACATGAACATGACCCGTCGTAACCCTTGACATATGTAACACGTGACTCTCAATCAACCCGCAACTCGAAATCAACTGGCAACTTAAAATTACCCACAACCAGAAGTTGACCCATGACATTTTATAAGCTCAAACTTATAATTTATGCACCAAAATTACATAAAATAACACAAACCACATATTTTTCTCAAAATTAAATCACTTCCATACTACAAATACATCTAATTTAGTGTCAATTTATTAATATTATATATACTATGGTATATTTAAATAAATAATACACAAATGACATATGGGTCAATTTAGTGTCAATTTAGTGTCGAGTATGTTGACACAAATACGACCTGTTTTTTAGATGGCTCAATGTCGAGTTGACACAAAAATGACCCATGGCAATTTTTTGAGACTAACCTGCAAAAAATCGTGTGATAACCCATATTGTAGTCCTAATAAGGACATTGGAACACATATATCTTCATATTATAATGATATTGTCTACTTTGGGTCTAAGCCGTCATGAATTTGCTTTTGGACTCTATCCAAAAGGCTTCATATTGATGGAGATATCTTCCATCCTTGTAAAACCATGATCTTCCTTATGCCTAGCCAATGTGGAACTTTGATTACATTCTTTACAATCCTTCCCTCAAACAAAGAATTGCCATTATTCTCATGGTCTAGGTTCCCCTCAAGCCTATTCATCCATCCCCTCCCCCTGGAGGATCACACATTCCAATCGAAGCCACTACTCTCCATCACATTGGGAAAGCACACCTTACATGAAGCACCAAAGAACTGCCTACCTCAAGAGTTGAACACGAATCTACTAAGGCCTGCCACCTTCCTTCGTTTGGTGTGGGGCATGGCTTCGATACTAATTGAAAGATTTGTTTTTAGGAAATTACCGAATTTTTAGTTAAAGTCCAATTAGTTAAAAATTACCCACGCATCAAATAAATGAAGATAACAACAAATTTTATCACGGTTTGCTTATAAAACCTATGTTCATGCCATGCCCGGATGTTGAACAATCCACTAAGAAAAATTGTTTGCAAGCTCCAATTAGACTTAATCAATATGACTCCCTCCTAATGATTGACACCTATGTTGTTGTACTTCTTATGGCCTTGTTCAATGAGTACTGCTCATGTTAATCTTTGCTTCACAAGACTCCCATCTATAGTAGCACATTTTCTCCCAAAAACAATAAATTCTTTTTTCTAAAGAATGATGTACCTTCTCCAGAAGATAGATGGATGAATTCTAATTGGCTTAATGCTTGTTTGCTCTTTGGAAACTCTATGGCAAAGCCGCAGACCTATCATCCTTTCATAGGTAGTGAAAGTTTCTTTACATTCAAACCATCATAGAATCTATTACAACAAAATCTTCAACAAATTTAAATTTCATATAGACGTTATCTCCAAGGCGCGTTTTTTATATTCTAAACATGTAGTATCTTTCTCTTGATAAGATTTAACTCATTTAAATCATTTTTACATGTACGCTCTAGCTTCTTTAAATAGATGTTAAATCCCACTTTTATTCAAATTTATAATCCTTCTTGAATTCAAACTTGTTCCTCAAGATAAGATTAGCTTTGAATCTGATTTGAACTTGAATTTAACTATGAAAATATTCTAAAAACATGGGTAAATCTTCTAAAAAAATTATGGATAAAGCCTAAAATATTTTTTGACATTTTTCTTCAATAAATATATATTTTATAAAAATTCACATTAGTTTTTCCCTTGAATAATTACAAGCCAATATGCCAATTTAAAAACCTGGCAGTTTTATAAGGTGTTTGCCATATTGATTTGAACAATATATGTGAAAGTATTACATTGTAACTACTTTTTTCTTTACACTATAGTATGTGAGAGCTTTATATAGTTTTTTGTTTGAACCAATATGCCAACACTTTATTAGTTTGAAAATGAAGACAAATATGCAATTTGACTCTTCATACAAATTATAACAAGCTTTCTTTTTAAGGAACTCTACTTTTAGCTTGATTAAAATTTATAAGTTAGTGAGACCATAAGCGTTTTTATCTCCTCACTTTTTTACCTTCAATTTTCCTTTTGTTGGAAGCGTATGAGCGGGACACCACGTCGAATCTCCAAACATTAGGGTCTACAAATCATCTTTAGAAAAGCCTCATGGTATTTTGCCTGTTGGAATATGCTCACGATATATGGATTACAAGAACTCCCACAAGGTTCCACAACCCAAAACCCTAGTAAGAATGAACGTGAAAAGAAAGCTAGAGAGAGAGGAGAGTAGAAAAAAGACATATTTTTCTCAGATATTTTGAATATTTTTGATGTGTTGGTAATTAGGTTATACACCCTAAGTAACCACATATAAGGGACCCACTAACTAAGAGTGGTTATATGATATACCCAAAAAAAAGAGATATGATAACCACTCATTTTGAATTGGTTGAACCCACCTATGGGTGCCCAAAAAAAGAAGGCCACATCAAACATCTCCTACTCACACATAATGGGCCCTAAAAGCATGCATCTATTTCATCATTTTTCACATTATTCTAGTCATACTTAGTAAACGGGTCATGCGACTATGTAGCCATCTAAAAAAGAAAATATGGGAGAACTATACCAAATCACATAAAGACCAGCATAGAACATCCCTCATAGGGTCTCGTTGTTCCCCAAATCTTGTTAGCCACATCAAATTTCTGCATCCAACTCCTCTAATCAATATATATATATATATATATGTGTGTGTGTGTGTGTGTCAATATATATTTAGGAACCACACATAAACCCATCATTTGTATTTATTTTAGAAGCAAATAATTTGTCGACAGTGAACATAAAACTTAGATGTGTTATTAAATAATCTTCCCTTTGCCCTTGCATCATTTAGCTTTAGTTTAATTGCTTTCCCAACAATATCCCTTTAGGCCGAATCAAACATGACCATCGCAAACATGGCAAAGTAGCATGCATCTTACCTCTGCCTTATGAAATAGTCAAAACTCACATAGGGTACAAATAAAATGGTAGGATCAATATAAAAAAATAGTTATCCATAAAGACTCATACAATGAAGAAGCAAGGATTCATTCTTCTACTTCTTTATTGTGGTCACTTAAGCACATGTGGTATAAACACAAGCTACGGTGGAGATCTTTTCCCAAGGAGCATATGTCTCATCTCACAATAAATACACCATATGGATCTAGGTCTAGTCGCCACTCGACATGACTTGAAACTTTAAACGCTCGCTACTTAGTGCCATATAAAGGGTTTCAAATCTGTCTAACTTACAAGTTGAATATAGATAGTGGGATCCAGTCAAATCCATAGTCAATTATTACAAGATCTCATCTTGGCTCTTTCCAAGGCGACATTTAGAACAAAAAATTTTGGGCTTAGCTCGCTTCTCAAGCTTAATATGTCTCATCTTTGCTCACTTTCTAAGTGCCCAAGGCGATCGCTCGTATTAGTGAGCTAATCTACACTTATTGACATACTTTCTAACCATGACTAATGTCATAGTTCATGTGTGTGTTATGCTAAATGAAATATCTTGTCACAACATAATATGGAGAAAGAAAACTGAATTTCATTAATAATATCTCAAAAACAAATATTTAATACAAAATCATCAACTGGAACATGCCAAAACATAAAACAAATCACACTCTACATAGCCCTAGACTCATAACATGTGACACATAAGCCTCTTGAGCAATGGGCTTAGTTAAAGGATCTACAATCATGCAACTCATAGAAATGTATTCAAGACCACCATCTTTTGCGCAACCATGTCATGAATAAAATGGTATCAAATATCGACATGTTTGGTTTTTCCATGGTACTTGGGGTCCTTTGCATAAGCAAGAGCTACCATGCTATCGCAATACATGGTGAGGGGCTCTAAAGTGTATGAAATGATACCAAGCGTTGCAATAAACCTCCTTAACCAAACACCCTCTTGAACTACAGTAGAATAAGCAATGTACTTCTATCTCCATGGTGGACAATGCTATACAGGGTTTCTTTTTGCTACACTAAGTTATAGTGCCATTGCTAAGCAAGAAAGCATTGTGCTCCTCCAAGCATCATTGTAGCCGACTAAGTGCAAATCTAATGCCTAGTACTAAACATGTAGTCCATAGTTCTTTTAAGGGACTAAAGTATGCATTTCACTGCTTTCTAATGAGTAAGGTTAGGGTTGGATTGGAATCGACTAACCAACCCAACGACATAGCAAATGTCGGGCTGAGTACACATCATAGGGAACATCAAACTTCTAACAGTGACAATGACTAGAATAAGGCGAATTGAGGTAAACCTCATTATCGGTGGAAAGGTCTCCTCATAGTCAACACTATCCTTTTAGGTGTATCATTTCGCAACAAGTCGATCCTTGTACCTTTCTATGGATCTGTCAGCTTTGCACTTAACCTTCAGAACCCATTTGTTTTCTATGGTCTTATTAGGCGGAAGATCATTTATGTCCCAAACTTGGTTTTTCTTCATGGACTACATTTCTTTAATCATTGCAATTTTTCATTTCTCAAAAGCAGGAGAAAAGAGGACCTCTTTGTAATTTCTAGTCTCATCTTCATCTTGTGAAGCCCAAGTGAAAACTTCCCCCTCAATCTCAAATCGACGACGTAGGATGCTGACACATTTGCTTTTGTGTACTTGTGGATCGTTTGAACCTATGTCTAGTGGCATACTTCCACTCAAAGGTACACTCCCACTAGGAAGAAAGTTGCTTTCCAAATTCAGAATTAGATTTTGAGTGCCATCTTTAGGTTTTTCCATTTCATAAAACAAGTTTTTATCCACATCTCCCCTCGTTAGAAATTACTCCAAGAGGGAATTTACATCTTGTGACTCCATTTCAGTTACACTTCTATCAAGGTGTTCACCAAGCAACACATAGCCTTTGATTCATTAGAATATCTAATGAATATGCATTTATGCGCTCTTGGGCCTCACTTCCCATGCTTATGAGAAGTAGTGTGAACATATCCACTGATCCCTATAGACGAAGATGGTCCATATTTGGCGTTCACCCTGTCCATTACTCATAAGAGGTTAAAGGAACTAATTTTGAGGGTACTCGGTTAAGGATGTAGGCCGCAGTCAATAATGCATCCCCCCCAGAAGGATATTGGGAGGTTGGCTTACGTCATCATTGACCTAACCACTTCCAACAATGCATGATTCCTTTTTTCCACGACACTATTTTGCTATGAAGTGCCAAAAATAGTCTATTGTCTTTGAATTTCTTTTTCATAAGACAATTTCTTGAATTCCTCAAATAGATACTTGTCGCCACGGTTAGTTCTTAGAGTCTTAATAGTTTTTCTTGTTTGATTCTCAACTAGGTTCATAAATCGTCTCAAGCAATCCAATGCTTCGGACTTATAAGAGATCCAATAAACATGATTATAGCTGTAAAGTTATCTATAAAAGTGATAAAATAAGAGGCACCATGCCTTGTCCTAACATTCTTTAGGCAACAAATGTCAACACATACTAGTTGTAGAGAAATCGATGCTCGTGTGGCTCCTAGTTAACTTTCCAACCAGACAATGTTCACAAATGGGCAATTCAATTTTAGCAATTTGGCCCAATAGGCCTTCATTAGCTTATCTATTCATTCTGTCTTGCCCTATATGGCCTAGCCAAGCATGCCATATTTTAGAATTAACATCATTTACATAATGTTTTTGTACATTTTTCAAGGCAAAAATTTTAAAAACACTCTCAGCATAATTTCTAAAAAATTCTTATTTTTCAAAACAAAAACATTGTCACCTATTTTGAAAACAATACCAAATAGTCTCGTTGTTATTATCATTCGAATAATCAATTTCCAAAACAATAAAACCACCCATAGGAAAACCACAACCATAATAAATTGTTCCTAAATAAAAATCACAACCAGTACTACAAAAGTTAAAATGAAAACCTAACTTAAACAAAGTAACAACTGATAACAAGTTTTGCGAAATTTCAGAAGCATATAGGACATCATGCAGCAATAGAGTGCACCCACCGTAC
This sequence comes from Artocarpus hirsutus, assembly GCA_946598075.1. Taxonomy (NCBI): domain Eukaryota; kingdom Viridiplantae; phylum Streptophyta; class Magnoliopsida; order Rosales; family Moraceae; genus Artocarpus; species Artocarpus hirsutus. Next base: position 17,878 of record CAMOHE010046985.1, read on the forward strand.
AATTCTAGGTTGTAGGTGCCAATGCCTAACACTTGCATTCCAACTTCATTACCCAAAAAAATTCCTTGACTCCCCTTTGGAATCTGATGACACAACAAACCTAACTTAGTCTTTCGCGGCGTGTTCGGTTGCTCCTGAATTAATAATACAATATTTTTTTCAGCTTAGTGTAGTCACGAGTGAAATGTCCTTTCTTGTCACAGTTGAAACATTTATTGCTTCTACCCTTGCCACCTCACTTGCCTCTCTTGCACTTGGTGGACTTTGCCTTCTCGGGCATAGGTCCATGTCCAGAATCATTTCCACAAGCATTGTTCTTGCGCTTGGGCCTCTTTGCCCTACATAATCAGCCGCATTGGCACTCACTGCATTCTCATAGCTCTTGACACTTTTAAGCACTCAACTTTAAGTTCAAGGTGACATGCCAAGTCATCAAAAGTTTTGGTGCTTCTGTTGTGTTTCATGCTCACCTTCATTATTTCCTATGAATCTGGTAAGGAATAGAGCCCGACTCTAATTTGCTGCCTATCAGTCAAGTTGTTACCTGCCACTTTCAGCTCGTGAATCATAGTTGACATCACTTTAGGATGCTGCTTCATTGTGTGATTTAGGAGCATCTTATAGGAGTCGAGCTTGATTGACAGTGTATGTAGCCTAGTAGCAGAGGTACCGCCAAACTTGAGCTATAGGGAGTCCCACATGGTGGCATATCCTCAAACTCACCAATCAAACCATTGTGCATGCTACTCAACATAGTAAAGTGTGTACAACAATCTTTCTTAAGCCAACATTAGTAGGCTTCTTGTTCGCAATGACGTTGAGCCGTGTTGCCATCCATAGGTGGGTTCATTGATTAAGTCAAGGTTTTGTAACCTCTTGCTCATTGAGATTGTATTAGATCTTACGATGTCAAATGTCATAATTATCACCATCCAATTTCTCACATTTGTTCAAATTGGTAACAATGCTCTTAGAGGCCATTTATTCATGCACATAAAGGACGATCTGATATATAGCATTTAAGACAAGACATTAAATCATTTTGCAGCAAACATTCTAGATTACTTTAATAATCTTCACAAGTCATAAAATTGAAAAATCGTTACGCTCATAACCATCTCATATGGTAAGTGTTAATTATTAAAATTAAATCTAAATATCCGGCAAAAAGTATAAAAAAATAAAATAAAATTCTACCACTATACTCCCACTATTTGTGACATTCCTAGCATATTACTAACATATATTTCACAACTAACAATTATGTACGATATAACATGCATTGCAAATAAATAAATAACTCCAGCTATAATTTATTGCAAACAAATAAGCATACTCACATAGACAATTTTTATTAAAGCTTAAAAAAAGAAATAAGTATCACCCCAAAAAAATTGTCATAAGCATATACATGCAAAATTTCACAATAAAATTTCCAAATCAAATATTGCACTTAATCAACAAAATATTCCCACAAATAAATAATTGCATAAAATAAATACATACTAATAGAAATATGTAATTACAAATTATATATCTCACACACACACATATATAACACAATTATATAATCTAGAAATAAATAAAACATATTTAAAAAATAACAACTTATATATATTTTTTAACGTTGGTCACGGTCAAGAGCTAAAAACAGCCCCTTGGGCTCAGCTGGGGCAGGCCCACGCGTGGCTGGGCTGCCTAGGTGCGGCCTGGCGCTCTGGTCTGGTGTGGCAAGTCGCCCCAGCACACTAAGGGACTACCTGGTTTCCCATCGGGTGGTACTCGAGTGGTCAACAAGAGTAGAGGGTTTCGGGCCTGCATTGCATGCTTCTACATGGTCCAAAACTCACCCTAGCACCCTGTGCTAGGATTCCACTCTCCCAGCATAGCGAGTGGCCGCCACCCGCCGACGTGAAAGCTCGAATATGGCAAACTTTCGACGTCACTTTCATTGTCTTGGAATCCCAATTCCAATGATGTCTCAAACTTCACCTTATGCCAACTCTACAGTAGCGAGTGAAACTAACTCTCTACCCAGCGTGAGTGAGATTTAGCAAGAAAAATGTTGCTAATTAGGGTTAATCATAATTAACATCCAAAACTTAAAAAATCAAGAACTTTGGCTATACATAACGAAAATTAGCAAATAATATATCAATGGAAAGCTAAATTCAAGAGGAATCCATACATATAAAAATCGCATCTAAATAGTCAACGATTAAAAAGATATACCCAGTCAAAATTTCGATTTGGCAATTTTGACATAATTTATGTCACTAATTATAAACAGTATGGCCACGAAATTAATATGGCAGAACAATATCATTATTATACATCACATATCTAAAAATCATGCCAAAATAATAATCCTAACCATAAAAACGAAAATATGCAAAAAATTACCCAAAAAAAGGCATTATTTTAGTGTTGGGGTTTCATTCCTCTCTCCTAGCAACATTTCAACAACGGAATAGCAAATTGAGGCTATCGTTCGGTGTCTCTGATGCCAATGTTAAAAGCGTATGAGCAGGACACCAAGTTTGGATCTCCAAATAGTATGGGTTCACGGATTGTCTTTCGGAAAGCCTCATGGAATTCTGCGTGTTGGAATATGCTCACAATATATGGGAATTACAAGAACTGCCACAAGGTTCCACAAACCAAAACTCTACTAAAAACAAACGTGAAAAGAAAGCCAGAGAGCAGACAAAAAAACACGTATATTTTTTTCTCAAATATTTTTGGATATATCTAATATGTTGGTAATTAGGTCCCTTTAAATAGACCCCAAGTAACCAAGGACCCACTAACTAAAAGTGCTAATCTGATATCTCAAAAAAATGGATATGATAACCACTCATTGTGAATTAGTCAAGCCCACCTATGGGCGCCCACAAAAAAGGCCACATCCAACACCTTTCTTATCAAACAACGTAAGTACTGATGAACAAAAGATTAGAATTTTAATTTAACGTTGTTTGATTGATCATCTATTAAGATATATTTCATCTTTTGTAATTAATTTTAAATTTAAGTTTGTTTATCTCGTAAAATTATTTCATTCTTTTTGCTAGTTTAGATCTCTACAAATTCCTTAAAATGTAATTCTAATTCAGAGAGTTTGAGGATTAATGAAAATCAAGTTTAATTTCATTTTCTTGAATTCTTATTTCTCTATTGAATCTTCTTTTTTTTCTTTAATTTTATTTCCATGTATCCCGTGGTTTTATTTGTCATGTTGATTCCATTCCTTTTTTTTTTTTAATTTTCAGTAAATTCTATTTCTGTTCTAACTTTTATACTGTCCCTACATCAGTGAAGAAGCACACAAACTCTAAAAGAAGATCAAGACCAGGAAGACGTATTCTATTTTCACCTTCAAAATCCCTCCAATCTTCTCTTTCATTAAGCATAAGGTAAGAGTTTTATTTTTAAACAATTTCTTAAAGCATCTCAAATGTAATGCAAAATTGATATGCCATAAACAATTGGCACTTAGTTACATTCCGAGCAAAGGAAAATTATTGTATGAAATATATCATGTCTGTGCATCTACACATATAAATGCATGTGTGTTGGCTATATCTTTAGATAAAACATGAATTTGTATATCAACAACTAAGCAAACTATTCCAACGTCTTTTAAGGGCTTCATATGCCTCGGAACAAGGTACTACTTGAAGTCTGATTCTTCCGTCAACTGTAGGAGTTTCGGTTGCAAGGCCAAGCCTCAACAATGTATTAATTGCTTTATCATTTGCCATCTCAACCTGCATGATAGAGACACATCAACAGAAACAATAACCTGTTCATATTCAACACATCATTCAAAAACGATAATACTGTACATGGACTGGAATAGGCTTCCTTCTTTTACCTTCACTTTAAACACATCATACATGAACCTCTCACATTTGTCTCCAACACTTTGCCGACATGGGATCTGCGGTAATATCAAAAAATTCGATAAGACATGCACAGGATTTCGATGGAAAATCTCAATCTCACACAAAAACCCAAGGGCACCAAACAACGGTAGAGCCCAAATTTTTTGTTAGTGGGGGCAATATAGAAAAAAAAAAATTGGGATAGTTGTTATTGACTGTGGACATAGTCATACCTTTTGATTATTGAGCACAAATTATATTTCTTAACAAATGGGGTTACAACAATATACTTCAATTATTTAGCATAGGCACACTTATAATTTTTCTTTTTCTTATACAATGGGGACATGACTAAAATTTTTAGGAAAAAAATCAAAACTTTAAATCACGTGGCTCCATCACTAGCACTAAATATGTTTTCTTTTAAACCCAAAAAAACCAAGTCCAAAATTTGACACGTGTTTAATTCCGACTAGTTTTGGATAGAATTAGACGGTGGAATTCTTTCAACTCTCTCATAGTTTAGGGAAAGCAAATATCAGGTTTTTAAAGCTCAGGGTTACACCAAGACAAAAGCCATAGAGGGGGGTGGGGGTGGTGTTTGGGGATTTTGAAAATTGTCTGTAGCGAACCTAAAATGGTAAGTTGCTGATTATAGAAATCTCTGGCCTATGCGGTCCCACAAGAGTAATATAGTTTGAGGTGTTGGAGAATTCTGAAAGTTAGTGGCAGATTTTTCCATCTCATTGAAAACCATTTTCCTCAAAACAGGCTCAGAAGCTGTAGCTTCAATGAGAATAGTTTTAGACCTGTAGTCTTTGGCTAAAATTATGGACTAAAAGAACTGAGTCTAGAGCACAGCTTCTTTTGGATGAGCTAACCTGGGCTCAAAAATTTAATGGGTTTGGACTACGGCCTTTCGGTTCATAGGTTTAAACAGAAGGTTTAAAAAACAATCAAAATACTGGAGTGAAAAGATATAAATTGTGGTTAAACCTACGAAAAAAAAAAAGGGGCATAAGATAGAAAAGGTACTTTACCAATTTGCTTCCTCACAAATCCATGTATTTAGTCCTTGGGTGTCAGTGGGTTCTTTGGCTTTAGTTGAGTCACTATAATCATCACGGAGTTTATTGTTACTTGGGATAAACATGTTTATGTCACTTAAGGCTGATAATTCTAGACTCATTTTGGTTGTTATGGTGGCAAGAGTAGTGTTGACCCTTAGACTTAATGTTCTTTTCCTTTCATGATTACTCTATATGTACTGACTAATAATGGAACCAGGAAACATGACAAATCACTCAACCGAGACCTGATTTTAACCTAAAACAATAAAAGACAGGAGTTCGATACTCTATTACATCAGTATAGATATTTATATTCTCGAATAGCTACTTCTACAGCCATGCAAAGAGAACAGTTTTGAAAGATGGAATCCAGCAACAAGAGCAGTTAACAATATAGAATTAAAACTAAAAGTAGGTTGATTGAGATGAGATAGGACCAAACCTGGTTCTCCATTTTGAGCAGGATTGCATAGGCCAATATCGCTTCCTTGTACTGCAAACAACAATCCAGGGAAAAAGGAAAATTAGTGGCATAATAATAACCCATGAATCTCATTACATGAAGGCTTGTTCGATACACAAGATTAAAGAGGATTGGAATGAACTAACTGTTAATATTTTGTTTAGTGAAAAATGTTAAAGGACTAGATTGGATAATCCCTTATCTAATCAATATTGAATTTCCCTTGGACGGGGATTAGGCCATCCCTTACTAAAGCATGGAATTAGACACAACATCTGTGCATTGTAAAATTTCAAGGACTTATTTGCAAAAATTTAAAATTTTGTGGTCAAACTATAATTTTTCAAAAATTGAGGGTCAAAATGTAATTTTCATGTGACTCAAATATTTTTAGTGATTATGTTTTTGTCCCTTAAATTTTTAAACTATTACAATTTGACACAATTTAAAAGAAAATAAAAAAGCCCCAATCCTAATAAGACCATGGTTTAAAAAGGCATTTGAGACATGCCCCTGGAGGCATGCCTCAGATCGAGGCGCTAGATCAGCATTTCAAGGCTTAAGCCTTGAATGTCTTAGGCGAGGCGTGTGCCTTTTTTCACTGAGGCGTAAGCCTTGAGGCGTTTTGCTCCTCAGATTGAAAGCTAGCTTGGGCCGGTTTTCAACCCAAATTTTTTTGGGTTGAAAGCCTCGAGGCGTTTTCGCCTCAAAGCATATGAGGTGTGAGCCTCATATTGAAGGCTAGTTTGGGCCCGTTTTCAACCCATTTTTTTTCTCTTTTTTTCCTTTAAAGAAAGTCAGCCCATACAAAATTGGGTTTTAATCTGACAAAAAAATGCGAAGAAATTTTAAATCCTAAGTCTAACCCCATCTTCTTCATCATCGACCCCTGCAGCTTCCAAGCCTTCTCCCCTCTGAGCAGCGACCGGCGACCAAGCGATGACCCACCGGCGACAGCCACCTCCAGATTCTGACTTCCTCACTCATTCCTCACCCAGGTTTTTTTCCTTTTCTTTTATTTTCTACCGAAGTTTTTTTTTCCTCTTATAGCTACATGAATGCTGTATAGAAGTAGGTGTTCTAAATAAAAGACAATCTTATATACACTACAAAGAAAACAGTGATTGTGTGTGTGTGTGTTTTTAAAATTTTTATTCATTTAGTTTACTCTTTTTTTTTCCTTTTTTGGCTCAGATTCATTTGGTTTACTGATTGTACAAGAATCATGTTACTTATGTTTCCATACTTTTGTCTTGATAGTTATTTTGTTTTTACCAAAAAAAAAAAAAAAAATTGTGCTATATGGCAGTAGCATTTCTTTTTATGATATGAATAATAACTTATTTATTTCGTCTAATGTATTTTTTTAAAATCATTTTCTCAGTTTATTACAATAGCTGGTGGTGCAAAGAGAAAGGATCCCGCTTGGAAATATAGTACTCAAATTGAACAAAATGCCAAAAAAAGGCTATGTTTGAGGGCTTTAGACTTGAAATGCTTTTTTTTTTTTTTTTAAGTATCTATTAGTGTGTTGGACTAAGCTTTAAGACTTGATTGCATTTTGCTAACTCTAGACTTTATGCACTTTCTTATTGTATGTTTTATGGTTTTGTGATGAACTAAGTGTGTGCTTTGTTTGTTATGGCATGTTTATGAATTTTATTCAATTTTATGATTTTTTTGCTATTTGTTTTTTACATTCGAGACTTACGCCTCGCTTCGAGTAGACAAAACATATCAGCTTCTATTTCTGCCTTTTAAAACCTTCAATAAGACAACACCAACATAGGATTGGATTAGCTAAAATTTAATCCTATCTTTTCCTATACATTCTAGTCCAATCCTCTAAGACTATCCAATCCAATGTCATATCCTATGCACTAAACAGGCTCGAAAGGAATTGTATATAGACAGAGAAATAGAATATAGTTTTTTTTTAATTTATAAATTGCTAAAACAAAGGGGATGAAACTATTGTTCTTTACCTGCTGTTGTTCGGAAGCATCAATGATAAAATGAACTGCACCAAAGCCACTTGCTAAGGTCTTTTCATAAAGAGTCCTATTGACCAATAGCTGTAGTATAACATCGCTTAAGGATTTATGCATATCTTGCATATGTATAAGTCTTAAAAGCTATATATTTCAAGACTTCAGAAATTATATTTCATCTCTTAGATGGCAGAGGAAAACAAAGTAAACTCACTTGATACCTATCCCAAGTCTGTTTGTAACCAAGAACCACACGAGATACGTATATTATAAGAGCAGTGATGGCAACCACGTCAAGAAATATCGCCGAGCTGACATAACACGTTAATACAAATTGTCAGCAACATATCAATAGTATCTTTGTGTTTTTGAAAACAATTTAAAACATCCTTTTGCCGGATGCATTTTTTAAAACACCAAGACTACCCTTACTAATCTGTATCAAGTTCCTAAAGAGTTGAAATAAATTTTAAACTAAAAGATATCTCAAGGAGTTGGGCGATTTTATTTAATTTTTTTTAATCTTTTTTTGAAGTACAATGATTTTTTTTTTCCCATTAACAACGTTTGTAGGGATGCTTTTGAGGTTAAGAGTGGCAAACAAATAAACACATTTAATATTTATGGTATTTTCCCATTAGAAGATGCGCAGACGAATAAATAATTAAAAAAAAGAGATCATATTAATCGAGCATTATGAATAAGATATCTTCCAGTATTACCCGTGGCAAAAGATGAAGAGACAAACCGGCTTGAGAAAGAGAATATACGTACGGAGAGGACAAGACGTCTTCGAATTTGTAGTTGATGAAGTATGCTAAAAGCCCCACTATTGTTGCAACATCCAGCCGTACCTACATGTTAATAAAATCCAGTCATGTGGCTAAAGATTTATTTTAAAGGACAACCACGCTTAATGAAGAAAAAGCAACCTATTTCCTACGCTTTTCTTCTTCTTTTGAGGAAAACTCAAGATCCTACGTTTGCGTTAGCCTAAAATTACGTCAACAAAATTCTCAGCATTTAAGCAACTAAACTAGAAAGTCTAGGGGAAAAAAAAGAACAATCATCATACCGTGTCTATAACGCGAAATGATAGCTTTTTGTGGGGAAAGACAACCTACAAAGAAACAACTGTGGAAAGTTAATTGCCAAACAAGCCCAGGAAGCATGAGAAGTCGTGATAATGAACACAACATGCAGCAAGAAATACTTACTGGTAAATCTGGAATAGGAATTTTCTCGTAAATCTTTAACTGCAATGATGGGATGTCAGCTATGTTTCCAGTGTCCCCATTATCTCCTTTGTTGGTATAGAGCAAAATCAATTCTTCAAATGCAGGCTCCTAATTTGTAAAGACATTACACGTTAATAAGATTGACTGGGTTTCAGTTTTCTGCCAAGACAAACTTCCAAACACGAAGGTGGTGGAAACCAGTGGTGAGAACTACTTTTACTGTAGCATATGAGAACTTTACACTGTAGCAATTTTTTTTATTGTTACTGTAACATGTGAGAACTTTTTACTGTTCATAACTGATTTTGCGGTTCCCACCACTTTGCCAAACACCCCGTATATAATCCGCAGTTGAAGAACAATAATTACTAGAAAATCACTACTGTAGATCTGAAATCACAGATACCCAACATCTAGACTTTGGCCAAAACTTAAAGAAAATGAAACTTCCTAAAGGGATATTCCAAACAAGTAATATAGAAATACACTGACAGAAAAGTAATATTTTATCTCTGCTATAAATTTATGGTGCACAAGGACAAGGTAGGGAATTAAAAAGAAACGGCGAAGCAAACCAAGGAAAGGAAACGAAACTGAAAAGAAGTGCAAACGGTTGTAGTACCAAGAAGGCCAAATATAAACTTTTCATTCTCAAGGTCAAAATAAATAAATAAATAAAAGAATGAAAATAATGATCCAAGGAGAATTATTTCTACAAAAAGAGTAACTCACTACTGAATTGGAAAGGAAACTGCACATGATAGTATACCTGGAGGATTGACTGTGAGAGAAGAATAGATACTGAAGTCTTCAACTTCTTCCAAATATCATTTCCACAGTATTTCCTTGTAGCAGGTCTCCAAATGTCACCTAGTGTTATCCTTGATAAGAAAATGGGCCTGGCTCAAGACAATACTAGTTTTATTTTGTCATGATCGAGGATAAGTGCTTACATATATTACATTTCACTAAAATAGCAAATGGAACTTTGAAGAACTTCACTTCTTAACCTACACCAAATTCACCTTTATGTGATTGTTTGTATTTCAACAGTTTCAAATTGAAACCAATTTAATTGCTATAACAGTTTTACATAAATTGTCTCGTATTTATGTTTTCATTAAAACCATAATTAGAAACCTTGGTAACTGTATATTTGAAGCAGTATAAAACAAATCCTTGATGGAAGGATTTGGAATGCAGAACAGCAAAAAAGAAAAGTACAGTTCACGTTTTTTGGTCCCTATCACTTCTCTCATATTTAGATATACACCATCCATCATATTTGAGTGCTTGAGTGATAGAAGCATCCAAAAACTGGTGCTGCACCAATCGTCAACAGCAACCCAACTACACAGTGGAGGCATTCGCTGGAGGTACAAAATTTTACACGCTTTGATTTTGTTATGCATATTGTTTTTGGCATGATAGAATCGGATTTTATGCTTTCATTTGGTATCCGAGCAGAACCTCTGCCTTGTGTGAGAATTCTAAAAATAATATACTGTGTTAAAAAGTCACGTTTTTTGATTTCTGGGTTTTTGATTTTAACGTTTTTTAATTGAAACTAAGGTTAAAAATCATTTACACACTCGATTTCTAAGAATTCTGCAATTTGAAACGTCAAAATCCATGTCCGATAGGCTTAGAAACTGTCGGGTTTTGTTCTAGGTCTAAAACGGGTCAAAACCGGGTCAAGATGACCCGGTTATAGGTTGAAGATGAAGTTTTCGAGTGAACAAAACAACATGTCGTTTTGTCTTTAGCCCTGAGTGAAAACGACGTAGTTTTTGCAAGGGTAAGAGTTGCTCAGCATAAAGGAAAACGACATGTCGTTTTGGGTATACAAGAAAACGACATGTCGTTTAATGAAAGAAGGGCTCGTTTTGACAACTAAAAACATGTCGTTTTAAACCATGATCAAAATGACATGTCGTTTGGACTGTTGGCAAGCTGTGTTTCAGTTACTGAAACGACACGTCGTTTTGGGCTTTATGCTCAAAACAACATGTCATTTTCAAGGGCAGAAAATTAAAAAAAAAAAACCCAAAAATTAAAAAAAAATTGATATTTTCCCAGATTTCATAAAGTGATATTTTGAGGAAAATTTCATAAATTTTTTCAAATTTTATAATTTTATGAGATTTTCATAATATCCACAATTTTGATATTTTTATGAAATTTTTCATATTATGGAATAAATTTATGAAAAATCATAATTTTAAATATTCATAATTTTTGTTATTTGTTATGAATATTATGCAGTTTTGGTGTGGATATAATTTTGTTAATTTGTATGCATATAATGTTCATTATGTATAATCTGTGATTTCAAATTATGCATGCAATATCAAGTTAAATAATTTAGTACATTTAAATTTTGTGTAATAATATGCTAAATTATGTTTTTGAATGTATAGATTTAATCTATGCATAATGAATATCGTTACATAAATTATTGGTCTTTGTTCATATTTATTTATTACTTTAAGTAAATGCAATTCATTTATAAGCAAAAATTTTAGAATAAATGTCTAATGATGTATATAATTTTTGAATAATTAAAGAGTAGCCACAGAATCTTTAATTATGCAAAATTATATTTAAATCATATATGGTAAAAGGGCATTAAATTGTGATTAATCATATGTAATATAATAAATTTTATCCCACAGGAGTTTTTATTATATTTAATATGATTAGTTAGGATGATGTATCAAATTATCTTTCTTAATTTACCCACAGGAATTAAGAAAAGGGAAAATAATTTGACAGTATCATCATAAGGATATATGAGTCTATTTGAATTAAAAAATTTAGCCCCCAGGCAATTTTTATGTCATTTGATTCATATTTTAACACATGATTTACATTGGTAAACATGTTATAGAGTATTGTAGACTCAATTTAGTAACATAAGCATGTATGTTTTATTATGCAGCTTTGTAAACTTTAAATTACTCTGATTTTCAATGTGACATTCCTGAACTTAAGGGTGATAACTATAAGGTGTGGAAGGAGAGAATTCTCCTTCATTTAGGTGTAATGGACATTGACTTTGCTATCCGCAAGGATGAACCACCTACCATTACGGAAACCAGCCAACCGGATGATGCTGATCGTTATGAAAAATGGGAGCGATTTAATCGCCTCTGCGTAATGTTTATAAAGACCAAGATCTTGGCTAGTATACGTGGTTCATTGGAGCAATATAACAATGTGCGAGCTTTGATGAAGGCAATTGATGAGTAGTTTGCTACATCAAACAAAGCTTTGGCAAGCACCTTAATAATGAAGTTTTCATCCATAAAGCTCACCGGAATTCATGGTGTGCATGAGCACATCATACAAATGAGAGATATAGCAGCTCAGCTGAAGACTCTTGAGGTTGAGATGTCTGAAACCTTACTTGTGCACTACATACTTAACACTCTCCCACAACAATATAGACCTTTCAAAATATCCTATAACACATAAGGATAAGTGGTCCATCAATGAAATGATGACCATGTGTTCAGGAAGAAGGAAAGCTTGTTATGGAAGCGAGAGAGAGTGCATCTAGCAACTCAAAGGAAGAATAAGGGGCAAGCCAAAAATAAGAGAAAAGGCAAGCTGCCTGCACAAGCTGATATCAAGAAGGAATCTAGGTGCTTCTTTTGCAAAAAGAAGGGGCACATAAAGAAGATTGTCCTAAATATCAGAAATGGCTTGATAAAAAAAATACTCAATTCTCACTTGTTTGTTATGAATCTAATATGGTTGATGTTGAGCATAATACATAGTGGATTGATTCTGGTTCTACAATCTATGTCACTAATTACTTGCAGGGGTTGCAAAACCTAAGGAAGCCAGTGGGAAGTGAGCTGTGTATCTATTCAGGCAACAAGATACGCTCACATGTAGAAGCAGTCGGAACATGCAGACTAGTTTTAAGTAGTGGTTTTGTTTTAGAGTTGGAAAAGACATTTTATATTCCTAGTTTTTCTAGGAATTTAATTTCTGTTTCAAGACTTTTACCGTTGGGTTTTTCCTTTAATTTTTCAAACATTATATTTAGTTTGTTTTATATATCTGAACTTATTGGAAATGGTACGTTATCAAATGGTCTTTTCAAAATTAATTTACAAAATAAAACTTCTTATACTTCTATGCATGTTCATGATAATTCTGGCATTAAGAGATGTGTTATGAATGAAGAATCCTCTATGTTGTGGCACCGTAGGTTGGGTCATATATCTATTGATAGAATAAAGAGATTAGTGAATGATGGGGTACTTAGTACTCTAGATTTTACTAACTTTGACACTTGTGTGGACTGCATAAAGGGAAAGCAGACTAACATGTCAAAGAAAGGTGCCAAGAGGAGTTCAGACATATTAGAGATCATACATAAAGATATTTGTAGTCCAGACATAGATGCACATGGTCAAAAGTATTTCATTACTTTTATTGATAATTACTCACGATATATGTATCTCTACTTGCTTCATAACAAAAATAAAATTATAGATGCCTTTAAGGTGTTTAAGGCAAAAGTAGAAAAACAATATGGTAAGCAAATAAAGATAGTGAGATCTGATAGAGATGGTGAATACTATGGTAGATACACCAAAAATGGACAAGCGCCTGGTCCATTTGCGAAGTTTCTTCAAGAACATGGGATAGTTGCCTAGTACACTATGCTTGGTTCTCTAGATCAGAATGGTGTGGCAGAAAAAAGAAACCAAACATTGTTGGATATGGTGCGGAGTATGCTTAGCAGCTCGAAGCTTCCTAAGTCCTTGTGAACTAAGGCTCTCAAGACGACTGCGTATATATTAAACCAAATTCCAACCAAAGTTGTCTCAAATACACCATTCGAGTTATAGAAAGGTTGGAAACCGAGTTTGCGACATATATGCGTATGGGGATGCCTGTCTAAAGTGAGAATCTATAATCCACAAGAAAAGAAGCTAGACCCAAGGATCATAAGTGGGTATTTCGTTGGTTATGCTGAACAGTCTAAGGGATACAAATTTTATTGTCCATCAGATACTACTAGGTTTGTGGAATCAAAGAATGCAAAATTTCTTGAGAATGACTTGATCAGTGGGAGTGATCGATCCGGAAACACCGTTCCAGAGAAAAATCATACAAATGCTCAAGCTTCCACTTCATGTGATAGAGTGATTGTTATACGCAACACGCCTACAGTTCAAACGAGTGTTGAACAACAGCCAGTCATTCAAGTTTCACAAACTGCTGATCAAGAAGCAGTAGATCCGCTGAACAACAGATACAAGAACCTGTTGAACAGCCAGTTGATCAACATGCTCCTTAAGAGAATGTTGAACCAGCATTAAGGAGATCTACTAGAGCAAGGCGATCAGCCATTCCTAGTGACTATATTGTGTATCTACAAGAGTTTGAATACAACATTGGAGCCGAAAATAATCTAGAAACGTTCTCACAAGCCATGAGTTGTAAAGAATCTAACTTGTAGTATGATGCCATGAAAGAAGAGAAGAACACTATGTCATCTAATAAGGTCTGGGATCTTGTCAGGTTGCCTGATGGTGTAAAAGCCATTGGATGCAAATGGGTCTTCAAGAGAAAGGACTCATTAGGCAACATTGAAAGATATAAGGCAAGACTCGTTGCTAAAGGATTCACTCAAAGAGAGGGTATAGATTTCACGGGGACTTTTTCTCCTATATCCAAAAAGGACTCCCTTCGTGTGATTATGGCATTAGTGGCTCATTTTGATTTTGAGTTACATCAGATGGATGTAAAAACAGCATTCCTCAATGGTGATCTAGAGGAAGAGATTTACATGAAACAACCTGAAAGATTCTCCTCTAGTCATGGTGAGCAATTGGTGTGCAAACTCAAGAAATCCATATGTGGTTTGAAACAGGCCTTCCGTCAATGGTATTTGAAATTCCACAATGTCATCACTTCATTTGGTTTTGAAGAGAACATCATGGATCAATGTATATACCAGAAGGTCAGTGGGAGCAAGATTTGTTTCCTTGTTTTGTATATGGATGATATCCTTCTTGCTACCAATAATAAGGGGTTTCTATATGAGGTGAAACAATTCCTTTCTAAGAACTTCGATATGAAGGATATGGGTGAGGCATCTTATGTCATTGGCATTAAGATCTATAGGGATAGATCTCGATGCATTTTGGGACTATCGCAGGAAACCTATATCAATAGTCTTAGACAGATTTCGGATGAAAGATTGTTCACTTAGTATAGCACCAATTGTGAAAGGTGATAAGTTCAATCTGAACCAATGCCTAAGGAATGGTTTCGAGAAAAATCAAATGAGCAACATTCCTTATGCTTCAGCTGATTTCGAGAAAAATCAAATGAGCAATATTCCTTATGCTTCAGCTGTTGGAAGCCTTACGTATGCTCAGGTCTGCACAAGACCTGACATTGCATTTGTTTTGGGAATGTTGGGGAGATATCAGAATAATCCAGGCATTGACCACTAGAGGGCTGCAAAGAAAGTGATGAGGTACCTTCAAGGGACAAAGGACTACATGCTTATGTATAGGCGAACTAACAAACTAGAGGTGATTGGCTACTCCGATTCAGACTTTGCAAGCTATGTTGATTCGAGAAAATCAAATTCTGGTTATATTTTCATGCTAGCTGGAGGAGCTATATCTTGAAGAAGTGAAAAGCAAACGTTGGTTGCTACTTCCACAATAGAGGCAGAGTTCGTTTCATGTTTTGAGGCTACTTCGTATGGTGTATAGTTGAAGAGTTTTATATTAGGCCTTAGAATTATAGATTCTATGTCTAGGCCATTAAGAATATATTGTGACAATTTAGCTACTGTCTTTATGGCTAAGAATAATAAGAGTAGCAGTCGAAGTAAACACATCGACATTAAGTACTTAGCCATAAGGAAACGGATTAAGGAAAATAAAGTGGTCATAGAGCATATAAGCACTAAATTGATGATCGTAGATCCTTTGACAAAAGGAATGCCACTGAAGTCATTTAAGGATCATGTAGTTCAGATGGGACTTGGTTCCATAATGTAAATTTGTTTGTACGTACAATTTATAGTCTTAATGAAACTCTTATTCAGTTGTGATGTTTTCTCATACTTGATTTACGCATAAAGTTATTGGAGGAAAATTTACATTTAGTAGGACCAAGAATAAACATTAGGTTTATTCATAAAGTTATCATATAGGGAATAAAGTTTGAAAAACAATACATAGTAATACATGGAAGATAATACTCACAATTAGAGGAACTATTGATATAATTCATGTATTTGTTTCCTTAAAGTTTGGGTTTAATGAATATAAGGTTAAATATGGAGACCAAGTGGGAGAATGTCACTGTATTTCAACAGTTTCAAATTGAAACCAATTTTATTGCTATAACAGTTTACATAAATTGTCTCATATTTATGTTTTCATTAAAACCATAATTAGAAACCTCGGTAACCGTATATTTGAAGCAGTATAAAACAAATCCTTGATGGAAGGATTTGGAATGCAGAACAGCAAAAAAGAAAAATATTGTTCACGTTTTTTGGTCCCTATCACCTTTCTCATATTCAGATATACACCATCCATTATATTTGAGTGCTTGAGTGATAGAAGCATCCAAAAACTGATGGTGCATCAATCGACAACAGCAACCCACTACACAGTGGAGGCAATGGCTGGAGGAACAAAATTTTACACGCTTCCGTTTTGATTTTGTTATGCATATCATGGTTTAAAAAGGCGTTCGAGGCATACGCCTCGAGGCGCGCCTCAGTTTGAGGCGCTCGATCAGCACTTCAAGGCTTAAGCCTTGAATGGCTTGAACGAGGCTTACGCCTTTTTTCATTGAGGTGTGCGCCTTGAGGCAAAAAAGCCTCAAGGCTTATGAGGCGTAAGCCTCAGATTGAAGGCTATTTTGAATGCTAGTTTTCAAGCGAATCTTTTTTTTTTTTTTCCTTTTAAAGAAAGTCAACCCAATACCAAAATTGGGCTTTAATCTGATAAAAATATGCAAATAGTTTTTTAAACCCTAAGTCTACCATCTTCTTCAACACTTCTTCATCATCTGCCCCCTTCATCATCAACCCTCTCTTCATCATCAACTCTTGCAACTTACAAGCCCACTCTCCTATGAGCAGCGACCAGAGCGACGACCCACTGGCAGCAGCCACCTCCAGATTCTGACCTCCTCAGACCTCACTCCTTAGTTTTTTTTTTTTTTCCTTTCTTTTCTACCATAGGCTGGTTTTTTTTTTTTTTTTTCTTTTTTCCCCACTTATAGCTACTGTAGTAATGAAATTTTATAAAAGTAGGTGTTATACAAAACTTATAATGTTATATAAAATGAAAGTTATATAAAGAGAGCAGTGTGTGATTTTTTATTCATTTAGATCTATAGTTATTTCACTTTCTCAAAAAGAAAAGTTATCTTGTGTGCTATAAAAGCCGTACAAGTATAACTCTGTAAAAGAACAGTAGCATATATATTATATTGTATGTGTTTTATGCACTTTTT
Organism: Artocarpus hirsutus; assembly: GCA_946598075.1. Classification (NCBI taxonomy): domain Eukaryota; kingdom Viridiplantae; phylum Streptophyta; class Magnoliopsida; order Rosales; family Moraceae; genus Artocarpus; species Artocarpus hirsutus. The sequence goes on from CAMOHE010046985.1 coordinate 35,044, forward strand.
TATTGTGTCTTATGGTTTTGTGATGAACTAAGTGTGTGTTTTATGGCATGTTTATGAATTTTATTCAACTTTTTGAATTTTTTATTTTACATTCGAGGCTTACGCCTCAATCCGCCTTGAGGCTTATGCCTCGCCTCAATTAGACACAACGCCTCGGTTCCCGTTTTTGCCTTTTAAAACCTTGGTTCTCGATGTTAAGTCCAAATCCTTTTTTTTTAAACAAAGGTTGATTTAACTCAAGAGATAACCTTATGTGCTCCAAAAGAACGCTCTGTTTTTATTTTATTTTATTTTATTGTTGAACATCAACGACAAGCAGAATAGACAACACTTAACACCATTCACCTCAAATCAATAACGGCCATGATGTAGTAGTAGAAAAGAAAAAAAGGTATTGGCACTGACCCTTTGTATGGCTCAGAAGCATGAGTATCACCATCAAGCTCGAAAGGTGTTTCTGGCGTCGGGGAAATAAGTCCAATCCAAGCAAGCAACTTTCTTAAGAGTCTGCCACGGGGACCAACTGGTGATAGAAGTCCTTCGTAACGAGAAACTGCCCTTTGAGCTGCAAGCCATATCGGAAGATCCTTATCTGACAGTTCGCCCACTCCGAGCATGTCATCAAATGTTTCTTCATCATGTTGAAATGATTGTTTGAAGAGAACTAGCTCCTTAAGCCAAAGCTTCAATCTCTTTGTCCAATCTTCAGCTTCTTCAGTTTGAAAAGCATCTCTGAAAGCCTGTACATAATTAAGAAGAAAGTATAATCCGGAGGAAGTGAAGATGAGGTCAAAAATGTAAACTAATTAATATCAAGGAAAGCAACAAAAAGCCTTTTCAGGACTCAAATGGTTTATAATCTTCCAAAGATATGAAAGAGTGGCTATAAAGACTAAAGTATGTAGCGTGTGAAGTAGTTAAACGACGAGTAGAATATCTTTATACAAGTAAGCATCACCAAAATATAAACCATAGTATTCCAAAGAAAAAAAAAAACAGAATGACCTCAGTTATCCAGCTGCCAAGTTTTCCCAATGGTTTTGAAATAATGAAGAAGATCCCTCTTAGAAGCCTAGACTGTAGGTAATCCAGCTTTTCAACTATAAGAAGGCCCTTCTGTCTCTCAGCTGCATATCCCCGTCTATGAGGTGAATTACACATACGAAGTAAGAAGAACAGTTTTGGAAATGGCACATTAATTTTATCAAGTTAGAAATTAAGAGTTAACAAGCATAATTATTGAACAGATATCTCTATACACAGGCTTTCACTGTCTGGCATATTCTTTTTCGTCAGATGTACAAGTTTTATAGAGTACATTCTATGCTTGAAATTAGAGAAACTAAAGAGAAATGAAGAGGTGCATTCCTAAAAGAATCACCTAAATATTATTGCATTGGATTCAGAAGCTCTCTTCCAATCAACATATATTGGCAAAGTAAGGAGATAATCTGTGTTCAAGGCAGATGTCAGCATCAAATCCCTTGCCGACAATTCTTCGAACCGAGCGTCATTAAGAAGTTGCATGAAAGCACGCTGAAAGCGAGTGGCAATAGCAACTCTATCCGGAAAAGGGGGGAAAATATGTTAATATAATAGAATAGTATAACAGTGGTTTATTCTTAATATATAACATGATTCATAAAGTCACATTCTATTAACATTCAATGTATACCAGCCAGTTCATACAGAAAAAAAAAAAAACATGCATAATTTTTACCAATCAGGAATATTATTGTTTATAACTGCACAACCAACTAGAGTTTTAAGTGTTTGAGCTGAATTCAATAAGCAACAGGCAATGGTGCCAACGCTACCCATAACCTTGTCAATATTATAACAGAAATCCAATGTTTACCAATTAGTTCATAACTCAGGTAACCCAAGGACGGCTAACTTGTACCTTGTGGAACCTACTAAAAATTAGGTTTGTTTCTTCTTCTTCTTCTTATATATATTTCGCAATAAGAACTATTGACATCTAAACCTTGCTTTGATGCTTCACAAGTTTCAATCTTCCACTTCAATCAAAGGCCTCCCTTGTTTTAAGGCAGAGGTCTAATATTTTGGCGTCAGTTTAAACCCAACTAAACAAGGTTATGAATCCCAACGTCAAGGTGTGATTAATAACCTAAGGTGTGAAAGACATGAAACTTTAAGAGGGACAACACAAAACAAGAAGAAGTATCCAGTATCCATACTTTTTCACATTTTTTGGGGAAGAAGAAGAAGAAGAAGGCAAGAGATTTCTCAAGTGGAGAACATAATTAAAGGAAATTAGGTTCTCAAATTCCTCCTCCTCCTCCTCCTCCTCCTCCTCATCATCATCATCATCATCATCATCCACGCTCCTCTCAACCCCATTGATGCCAGAAGAATTCAAGTCCTTGGCACTATCAAAAACCGAGCCTTGTTTATCTACAGCTTGTTGGAAATAGTCAGACCGCATTTCTTCCAAAATCCCCTTGTGTTCAGCATGAAGAATAGAGTCCAAACACCTTCAAACAATAACAACAATAGTGAAAAAAGGAAAAGTTGAAAAATAAGCAAAACCCATGGAATGAATTTAAGCTCTTACGAAGAGAGAAGAAGAAAGTCCTTGACTTGATCATCATCATGATCACGATCAGCAACAGAAGACGCACGGAAGATGTTGGAGACAATGCCGGTGAGAAGGTCAGCCTTGGAAACTGGGATGTACTTCTGCCTGCGGACTCGAATCTTAGAAATCCCTTTTCCCTCTTCTGCTTCATCATCGTCTTCCTTCTCTGGACCGACGTCGTTTTTCTTCCCTTCTTTACTTTCGTCGTCGTCGTCGTCGTTGTTTAGTAGATTGTTGGTGTGTGCGGTAGGCGGCTGAACGGCGTCGTTTTGGATGGTCGAGAGCTCTCGGAAGCCGGTGAGCGAGCAATGGCATCGACACTGCGACGATGATTGAAAGCGAGAGCGATGAGGAGGTTGCACTGAACAACTTGCACTTGTAAAACCTCTTACTCTTGGCTTTTGCAGTTGCACACAACTTGATGAACATGAAGTTGAAGCTAGCATTTTCCAGACTCCTCTCTTTTTTGTTTCAAGAAGTCGCAACTTTTATTATTATTATTTCTTTTATTTTTTATTTATTTTTTTCCCTCTTTTACATGAAATATTTTAAAAAATGTTTGCAAAGTTTGCAAAAAAAAAAAAAAAAAAAATCCTTTCAAAAAGAGTTTCTTTAGATAAGGAAGAAGCTGCGCTCATAGGATAGGCTGTGAATGGAGAGGAGTCCAATTTGAAGAATTCTATGGCTAGAAATGAGCGGAGTAATTAATGGCAGTGTATATGTCTTAGTCTTGACATTTTGATTAATGAGCGGACTAAATTTTTACAAAATTATGTGGTAGCCGGGCTTGAGGTACAGAGATAGGAGGCTTTGTTATTGTTTTTTTTTTTTAAGTTACATGGAGTTTTGCCTCTACTTAAAGAACTGATGTTTTTAATAGAGTTGTTGTATAGTTGACCTGCTAATGTCAGTAATAGGCCGTATTGAGTTTGATTTAATCGTAAACATGTGAAAGTATATTTTATTATTTTCAAAATTTGTTTTATATATTATAATTTTGATGGGATGTTCAAAAGTGAAATATGTTATGTTAAATGGCTTCGTAATTTTTATTTATGGAAAGATAACATATTGTATAAGTGAATCATAGCATTTGCATATTAGGATGAACTGCAACAGTCTACACCTCCCTTGTTTATATATATATATATAAACTTTTGTTTTGAAGTTTTAATTTCATAACCGTCCTTCATTTTCCGTCTTGATATTTATGCTTGTGTGATTATTCAGTTACTCGTTTTAACGTGATATATGATTGAAACTTCATATAAAACCTCCTTTTACGTTTGATTGTATGCTTCGATTTTGCATATTAACTTCATTGTTTCCCAATCTTTTCTTAAACATTCAACTTTTTATTATTATATATATGTTTACTGTTTGGTTAATTGCTAGTTAGTAATTATAACTTGATTCCAGAAATGTTACCTGTCTGCCTACTTATATTATGGACGTTTGTTGCTACTAATATTTAATATCTTCTTTGCCATGCATCCATTATTTTTTTTGGCCTTCCACGGTTTCTTTAATTGTTTATTTGTTTTGGTCTAATTTTTTAGCCTATAAAACATGCTGCAGAGTTACTGTTGAGAACATTTGTGCAGCTGTGTGGACAAGTACAAATTTAGAGAAATTCAATCATATGCGCAGGCCCACTAAGGAATGTCACCACATTTGCATTACCCAGAAGAATCAATTATTTAATTAATTCTAGAAATAGTTATTCAAATTAGAAATTAGGATTTTGGATAATTAATTAGTAAAATTTGTATTTGAATAATCAATTTAAATCCTAGTTGAGTTTGAATTATGGATAAGGGATAATTATTCAAAATAATTATTTACAATTATTTAAATTAGATAATTGTCTTAAGTAATAAAATTCTAATTTAAATTGAAATTGTTTGAATGGTAGCTATCCTGAATAATGCAAATAATGAGAAATCCTTACATTTTGATTGGTTGAAATTTTGTAGATAATTTCCTAATGGGTGGCGCCAATAGCAGATAAAGGAGAAAGAACATTATCTCCTAATTTGGATAGACTTCTGACTCTTCTTGCTCCTTCTATAAATAGAGGCCTTGGATCTTCATTTATTCTAAGACTCCCTAAGTGCTAATTAGAGAGGAAAGCTTGGATTGCTCATCTTAAGTAATCCTAGTTCT
>CAMOHE010046985.1:39831-56573 GCA_946598075.1 Artocarpus hirsutus
TTTGATTTAATCGTAAACATGTGAAAGTATATTTTATTATTTTCAAAATTTGTTTTATATATTATAATTTTGATGGGATGTTCAAAAGTGAAATATGTTATGTTAAATGGCTTCGTAATTTTTATTTATGGAAAGATAACATATTATAAGTGAATCATAGCATTTGCATATTAGGATGAACTGCAACAGTCTACACCTCCCTTGTTTATATATATATATGTATATATATATATATATATGTGAACTTTTGTTTTTCATGCTGTTTGAGAGGGGTGGAAACCACTGATTCTCACTACAAAATCAGTTATAAGCAGTAAAAAGCTTTTACATGCTACAGTATCAATAAAAAAAAATTACTACAGTGTAAAACTCTTACATGCTACAGTAAAAGTGGTTCTCACCACTGGTTCCCACCATTTTTCCAAACACCCACTCAGTTTTAATTTCATAACTGTCCTTCATTTTCCGTCTTGATATTTATGCTTGTGTGATTATTCAGTTACTCGTTTTAACGTGATATATTATTGAAACTTCATATAAAACCTTCTTTTACGTTTGATTGTATGTTTCGGTTTTGCATATTAACTTCATTGTTTCCCAATCTTTTCTTAAACATTCAACTTTTTATTATTATATATATGTTTACTGTTTGGTTAACTGCTAGTTAGTAATTATAACTTGATTCCAGAAATGTTACCTGTCTGCCTTCTTATATTATGGACGTTTGTTGCTAGTAATTTTTAATATCTTCTTTGCCATGCATCCATTATTTTTTTTTTTTTTGGCCTTCCACGGTTTCTTTAATTGTATATTTGTTTTGGTCTAATTTTTTAGCCTATAAAACTTGTTGCAAAGTTACTGTTGAGAACATTTGTGCAGCTGTCTGGACAAGTACGAATTTAGAGAAATTCAATCATATGCGCAGGCCCACTAAGGAATGTCACCACATTTGCATTACCTAGAAGAATCAATTATTTAATTAATTCTAGAAATAATTATTCAAATTGGAAATTAGGATTTTGGATAATTAATTAGTAAAATTTGTATTTGAATAATCAATTTAAATCCTAGTTGAGTTTGAATTATGGATAAGGGATAATTATTCACAATTATTTAAATTAGATAATTGTCTTAGGTAATGGAATTCTAATTTAAATTGAAATTGTTTGAATGGTAGTTATCCTGAATAATGCAAATAATCAGAAATCCTTACATTTTGATTGGTTGAAATTTTGTAGATAATTTCCTAATAGGTGGCGCCAATAGCAGATAAAGGAGAAAGAACATTATCTCCTAATTTGGATAGACTTCTGACTCTTCTTGCTCCTTCTATAAATAGAGGCCTTGGATCTTTATTTATTCTAAGACTCCCTAAGTGCTAATTAGAGAGGAAAGCTTGGATTGCTCATCTTAAGTAATCCTAGTTCTTAAGCACTTTAGTGGTTAGAAGAAGTGTAGCAATGATGGAGATTTGTTGAATTGTGCCTATACACACAACGATCTAAAGGAATAGAATATTATTGAAGATTTAACAATAGAGATTCGTTGTTAAAAAATTGTTCAATTAGAAATGCTGTTTTCATTCTCCAACAGGTACGTTAAATTAGATTTAATTTTTTGTTTATGGTATTATGAGTTAGTTTCCTACTGTTAGACATAGTGCCCTAAGCAGTAAAATGTTATAATAAGTGTTTGGAGATATTTTATCAATAAAGAGTTTATTTATTATTTATATACTAAATGTTGTCTTGTTTATGTTCATTTCTGTTGAATATATGATAAGCAAACAAAAATCTAAGATTGTCAGTCTAAACCTTTAATAATGGTGCATATGATGGACAGATTATCCGGAAGATATAAATCTTAAAGGTGAATATCTAAATGATAAGATCCACAATCGAGAGAATAAAGTTAGGGGCTTTATTCATATTAAGATTTTTATGTTGTCTACATCTTTAATGGGAAATGGCTTCTCTTGGTTATTGGAGTGGGACTCCGTGAATAGAAACATTGGTACATGGTCATATGTGACGAGATATTGGATTGGAACAAAAAGTTGAATTAATTTGGTTAATAATTTCATTTGTTCAAATCAATTTACTTTAGATAATCATATGTGTTGTGTCTTAATCCTAAAATGACTAACGGGCCTATATTCTTGACTTATGTATTTTGATATACCAAAGGGTGACATCCTGGTTAATGATGGTACGCATATCGATATGTTGGAGACATAACTCTTAATTGACGTAGACTTATTATTCATAGATATAAAATCCATAGATCTTTTTCTAAGATTAATGATATTCTCTTATATATATTATCCTATAATTAGAAGACTAGAGCATACAATCATTTAGATACATAGGTATAACCGAATGGTATACTATCTACGGATAGTAAGTATTCTAATGGTGTGATAATGGAATGTAAGATAAAAATAATCTCAAAGGTAAAAGGGAATTTATCCTTAAACCAATTATTAATATCTTATAAGGACGTGACACATTATGATATGTCATGGACAGTTAGCTTATTGGAGCTTTGTAATTTTATATAATTTGAAAGTGCAGCTTTAAGGTTTTAGTATAGTAGCGTTATAATATATATCTGAGATATTGTATTTTATAATTATAGGAGTTTGATCTATATATGTCCATCAGGTTTCTTTTGTTAACTCATAATAAATCCTATAAAGATGTGGCGTGGTTTTCCTACATATTGGTGACCAATATTAAATTATTATTGGCTAAAATTTAAGTTAATTAGATTTAATAATTCATTTTAGTTTATCGGTTGAATTAATTTTATAAATTAATTCAAGATAAACATGTTGAATTATTTAGCTAATATTTTATTTGTATAGATTTATCTATATATGTTGTTCTATTTGGTTATTTGAATTAAAATTAAGGCTCTAAAAAGGATAATCGGGTCGAATAAGATAGGGTTTATCCACTTGGTTGAGATTGGATCAATTAGATCAACTTGAGGAGTTTGAATTTGGTTCAAACTCTAGGATCACGAGCACGTAGTCGACCGCGATATACATGGTGTAGTCGACCACGACAGTTAGATCATATACGCATTTCATGCGTTTTTACTCTAAAGTTGATCCAAACTCGAATTTTGAGGCCTAATCTGATAAGATTTAAACCTAGATCCGACCGCTACAAATAGGGAGTGAGTTTTCTTCGTTATTTAGATCATTTGAGAAGCATAGAGTGAGTATTCTAGTGAGAGAAACTCTAAAACTCCCTGAGAATTATTGTTCAACATCAAGGACCTTAGTTCTAGGTTTTCTCAAGTGGTTGAAAGGGAAGTCACTAGAGAAAAAGCTGTATGATATGTGACCACCTACACTCCAATCGTAGATAAAGAATAGCAAAGAAGATCAGTTAGTTGAGATTCTTCTGAAACTTTCTTCTCTACATAGATTCCTACTGCTTTTCAGTTCATAAAAGAGGTTAATAAGATATGTCATTAATATATGTATTTAGCATATCAAACTAGAGTTTTAGAAAATACTTTGATTCAAAATTTTTAAAATTTCACTGCATATTATTTTCCAACACCTACTTGATTCATAAAAATTTTGCATCAACGAACTAATTTTTCCAATAGTTAAGTTGGCGTACAATATAGTGGTTTTATAGAACCTTATAAGTGGTTGTCATATAAAACTAGAAAAACTACACTTATAGTTTTTGCTTTATAAGTTTACGATATCTTAAAGTATACTTCCTAATTTTCATGTAGCTACAATGATCACCTTAATCGGACAACTGTAGTCCAAGTTATGTATTTTCAAATTCTAGGTAAGTTGTAAAATTTTTACAAAAAATCAACAATACCTAGCTCATATGTAGCAAACCTTTGGAAGCCTTAACAGACCCAAAATCAAGCAAATGATAACTCTTTAGAAAGCCCTAGAAGTTAGCTTCATTTAGAGATAGATTTTATAATTTTTGGCAGCATGTGGAATATTTTATGAATATTCTTATAACAGCCACCAAACCTATGTTTTTCAAAGATCGGTAAAACTAAGATTTGGAATCCCACTTTTTGATATAGGTTTATTGCACCTAAATCAATCTTACTACGTCTTAGAATACGTCAAAAGTGACATGTGGCATTTGAAATTGACTCATTTGATACTTTGTTGCCCAAATTATTGGCATCCAAAGTTTTGTATAGGAAACTATATTACCATTTTAATTTGGTGGTTTACCTTCACATGTTGACATAGTAGCATAAGCTTAATTGTTATTATTGAGTTGTTAATAAGTTATTTTTACTTTTTGAACATTCTCATTGAACATGTAACTATTGTTGAACTTATTTACATTGGCATTATGTATTATTAGGTATGTTTGTTTGTTGTTAAGTTTTGTGTTAATATAAACACGATTAAGCAAATAATGATGTAATTCTATGATATGGCGATGGTGGTTTAATGCCAATAGTTATTGTTGTGTTTAACTTGTAGAAGTTTATATTTAACTAGATTATGCTTGAATTGCATAATTGATTGCATTAGTATATACATGTGCATTGGTCGAAAGCAGGATCTCGAGCTCATATGTCCAAGTCAAGATAAGTAACGATATGGTAACCTTATAATGAGGTTTTTTATTATTTTCAAGGTAAGTAATAGCTGATAACCTTGAGACTAGGTTTTGCCTTATTTTTCACATTTACTTTTCAGTTATTTATTTACTTTTCTATTTTGTTGGCCATGACGAGTTTGCGTCCATTCCAATTGGACCTATTTCCCTTAAAGGTGAAAGGAAAATAGGTAGGTTTACCCTATAAGATTGGTGCCTATGACACGATGTAAGATTCGTTGTTTTTATATATAGCGATAGTGTAATGACCCAAAAAATTCAAACATTAATGACTATGATTAATTAAGGGTTTTCCCTCATGACTTAGTTAAGTACTTGAGAAAATACAAGTTTTAAGTTTATTAATACGCAAATTTGAATGTTTTACTAGTCGTAAGACTTTAGAAATAATTAATGTTGTGAATGCACAAAATTATGTGCTTTATTTATGAAACATGTAACAATGTAATGTTATGATAGTATATTAAAATAATTAAACAAATAATTATTTAATGTGCTAAATCAAGAGTTTATGATTTATTAATTTTATGCATGAGCCAAAAAGATGATGTTATTGGCAAAAGTAGAATTTCCAACTTACTAAGATTATGTGGAAATTCCTATGTGATATCAGTTCAGTATAACAAACCTAGATCATTCAGTAAAAGAAACCCAGATCAATAATGATCATGAGCTCCATACCATAAATTAAAAATAGTGAGCACCAAGTTCAAGAATGCAAGAATTCTAACGTTTTAAATATGTATAGTTAGTTACTATACACATTAATAATTACGTAAGGTTATTATTATTGTTGTAATAATAATGACAATAAGAATAATGTCAGTTATCAAAATAATAGTGGATGAGAAAAAGAAGAAGAGCATTGATAAAGTCTACAAACGCTAATCTATTGGTAAGAAGTAAATTTATAAATAGCTCTTTACGAGAAATAGTTCGGATTATATCCATAAAGCACGAGATTGTGCTAAGTTTGGAATTTTAAATTAAATTGATTTTTGATAGTCAATTCAATTTACAAAATTTTTATAAAATTACAACTATTGTTTTTATAATGGGATTCGAAGTTTACAATGTGAAAAGTTAAATGAAAAAAAATATATGGTTAAAATTACATTTTTAAGTTTCAAAGGTTAAATATATATATATATAAATATATATATAAATATTAATAATTATATTGAGCAAAGTTAAATGCACAATATCTTTCTAAGAATTCATATATATATATATATATATATGTATATAGTTGTGAAAATAATTAATCATCAATTTTGAGGACAAATGTATCAAAGTTTAACTGTTTCAAAATTTAATCACAAAATCCATATAGTATGGATAAATTTATGAAAATGATTTTTATGTCAACATGAATATTTCAGTAACATAATAATACAATAAGAGAATTAAAAATTTATGTGATTATCTTTAAAGTGCAAATAAATTACAGTTTTCAAAAGTACAGTTATGTCCACAAAAATTTAAAAGTTACAGATCAAATTTGATCTACCTGGTATTGCACGGTTTAGACTAGTAGACCACAAAATGGTCTATAAATACATAAAAAAAATCAGCCAATAGGATCAGCTCACTTTCTCTCTCTACTCTTTCTCTCTCTCTCCTCAAACACAGTCCAAGATCCGACCTCCATTTTTGACACCACCCCACCATTGGAAAGCTCTCGTTGAGCTGGTTCTAATGGTGTACCGTGCCACCCAAAACGTCACCGGAGGAAGCCACATGTGCCGGTTGAAGCCGCCGAAAAGCCCAATCTTTTTGACGTGATTCCTCCTACGTCCGAGCTCCGATCGACACGATCTTGGTGTCAACGGACTCAGAACAAAGAGACGAAGAGAATGGCACCGATATTACAGTACGATTCTCCCCAAAAAAGCCTCGTTAGAGCCGCCGTTGTTCTTCACCAAGCCACCTCTCGATGCCGTCGTTCACGGTGGCGTTGAGGCACACCTCTGCCACCATTCGACTCAGAGGGCGACGGGGAGTGAGAACCCCCGCCCAATTGCACCCTCACTTGGCCATTCGTCAGAATTCCACCTTAGCCGCCGTCACCGTCGCGTGAAACACCGATGAAGCTGTTTCTAGCTACTACATCCCAAATTAAAAGGGGGAAAATGTCCAGAGCCTCCCATGAAATGATTTGCCTCGATCAATTTCCGCCGCTGAGCTGTCGATCGTCGAAGAATGATGAAGCTTGTCACCGTCGTCGTGGGAGGATCAGGTTCACCATCCCCGATGGTTTTGTGCCAAATTGATGGCATGAAAACACTTAGAGAATGTCAGGGAAGGAAAGCCCTAAGCCACTTTGGCCAAACCATCGCCGGAGGTAGGAGATCGAAATCTCCATTTTTGCCACCAATGTCAAGCTTCAATTTGCTATGTTAGAGGCCGAATTGGACAAAATTGACACTGTCATTAAACTCAGAAGGGTCGAATTAGGGGGGGTAGGCCCAAGCCTAGCCATCAACAGAGACCAATTGATGTCGGTCAAAGCCGGTCAAAGGTGGTCAACGGCCGGTCAACGTCGGTTAATGGCCGGTCAACCACCACTTTGGGTTTTTGTGATCCGGACCTCCGATCGACGATCCGAGGCCACTTCCTGACTCGTTTTGATGCTCTAAACACAATGGTGACCTCCATTCAAGCTAATTCCACTCTGATAAAAATCGTCTGATACCAACTGTACGCAGATCGAGGCGACCCAGACTGCAATAACGGAGTCCAGAATGATGTTTTCAGCATTAATAAATCTCCATGGAGCATTCCTAGCCATCCATGGCCGCTCGAGGAGCACTGCTGAGGATGCTGCATAAACTGTGGATACAGCGAGATGCAACTAGATCCGCTTAGCTCGGAGTCCACGTAAGTAGGAATCTCGCCTACAGTATGAATAGTTTAAAAATAAATTAATTTTAAATATTTTCATAAAATTTATGAAAATGCATGATCAGTGATTTATTACACTGTTATATGTTATGATGTGATATGTTATGTTATGACATGATGTGAAATGCCATGATGATGATGTGATGAATAATGTGTGATGCATGAAATATTTAAATTATATTGTTTGATCACCTTCAAGTCAATCATGATTATGATTGAAGATTCAAGAATTATGAGATTGTAATATCATATAGTGATAAGTCATACTGCATACACACAATAATGCAAGTGAAACTTCTATGACAAGTTAAGGGTGTCGTACCAATCTCCCGACCCACGGGGAGGTTTCATGTTAAAGAAATGAATAATCTTGGTGTCGTTGGGACCTCGCGAACCCTAACTTTTTAAGACTTGCGCGCAACTGGTATGATCACCGGGCCTAAAGTAAGAAGATAAGATAAAGCTTATATAATTAAGCATAATTCAAGTTGATAAGCAAGCATAAAATGCTCATGCATATTTTTATAAAAATGGTTTTTAATTATGTTTTACGAGACTAACTTCCTACTTGCTGAGCGAAAGCTCATTTAAGTATGTTCATGCTGTAGGTAAGAAAACCTGTCAGCGGTACTTGATGGGCAGTGATGAGCGACGGACGAATGGTAAAGATGGGAATGGATACCGCTTACGCAATGTAATATTTTCACATTTTTTTATATTACGAATTTATGCATGTTTTATTTTATAAAATTTCGTATGTTTACACCTTACGAAAATATGTGCACATAAACAAGTAAATAACTTACGTAATTATGCTTTAAAAATTGAGCTTGTGTTTACGCAACCTTGGTTCAGAGGATTTTAAAGTTTAAAAATATTGCATTAGACAATGTAACAAATACACGAACTATTTAAATAAGAAAATTATAAACTTATTTAGGATTAAAAACGATTATTAAAGTTTTACGTTATGTTAAGAAATGAATTTTATGGTTATGTTTTTATGAAATTATCATAAAAGTTTAAAGGAAAAGCTTTAAGAAATTAGTATCTTAAACTTAAAACTTTAAGTTATAAGAAATTATGTTTTGGCTAGTTTAAAAAGGTTTGATGCAACAAATGTGCGAAGTTTTCAAATGAGAAAATTATATGATCATTTATAATACGAAAATGTTTATATAAGTTTATGCCAAAATAAGTAATGATTTTTATGAATATGTTTTTAGGAATTTACTTTCAAGAAAGTTCAAATGATTATGCTTTAGAAATTATTATTATTATGTTGGTTTAAATATACGAGTTTTAAGTAATTATTATTATGATAAGTTCTGAAAAGATTAATTTTTAAGATATCAATATGTTATGTTTAAGATGTTAAGTTATAAGTAAAATATATAAATTATTTTTAAGAAAGTTTTAAAGAACATATAAATGAGGTTTTTATCTCATATTTAATTTAAAATTGTTTTGAAAATAGTTTTTTTAAAATTGAGAAATGTCCTTAAAGTAATAGTTGTTAAATAAGCATCCTTATGTTTAAAAAGAAAAGTTTAAGGAAATTACTATGGTTATGTTTCAAGAAATAAATGTTATGAATTATGAAAAAGATCATGCTATTAAAAATTATAATTATTTTAAAACATAATTATTATTATTACGTTATCATCATGTTGAGAAATTTATGTTATTATATTCAGTTTACGAAATTAAGTTTTAAGAAATGATTATTATATCTTTCAAAGTTACACGTTGTGAATTCTTTATTATCAAGAATTCATTTATTACTAAGTTTTAGAAAACAATTAGTACTTCCTTTAAAGCTTTATGCTAAGGATTCGATAGCAAGAATCCATTTAAAAATAATTTATTCTAAAATTTTTGTACTTTATTTTTAAGTATGTTAAAGTCACGATCACGTTAAGTTAAATAACGGTCACGTAGGGAGGGTCGTCACAGATAGTGTGTGATTCACTATTATTGGATCATGCAGCACAAGATGATTCAGAAACCTCTAGAGAAACAATCAAGTATGAAAACTCTGAAAGTGTTTTAGGACAGGTATAGTAGCTCAGGTTTGGCTAACATGCAGTCATATTCTAATATGTGATGACTTAATGTTCTTGTTGTGCCTTCTTATATTGTGAAATGTGTATCTATAAGCTGATGCATATGATTTGAGTTATTTTCTTGACATAATTCCCTTTTCTCCCACTGAGTGTTTAGGTCACTCAGCTTTATGTTTTCCCCCCTTTTCAAGATTTTACAAACTGTGTTAGCAACAAGTAGTGCTTAGTTGTTGCTTTTAGAAGTTTCAAGCCGAGATAACTTATCTTATGGTTTTACTTTATTTATTTTTAATTTTCAACTTGATATTGTACATTGTGTGCAAAAATTATATTGGTATGACAATGTCCAAATTATGTATACTATACTTTTTGAAAAAAATTTGTAATTTTGGACCCTTCTTGTTATTTTTAATAAAAGACTCTAGAAAATGCATTTTGCCTATTTTTAAGTAATAATAATATAATCTATTTTATTTATTTTAACCCCATTTCAGCGCATTACAGTTTCACCTTATAATGTCCTAAAAATAATCTTGAGTAATACTTTAAAATGCTATCAAAATTCACCTTTATTGTAAATTTTGAATTGTCATTACAAGTTTTTGTGAAACTTAAAAAATGCAATAAAATTTATCTCTTGATATTTTAAAATTATCATCTAACTAGTAACTGCACTAAGGATGACTTTTTTGCAATGAAAAAAAAAATATTTAACATGAATATTACTTCTTTCTTTGGTTTTAGCCTAACCTTAAGATAACACAAGTGAATAGGAGATATCTTCAAGGTATAAACATTAACTCAAATTCTAAATTCAAGTTTTGTGCACTAGAGTTAATAATAGTTTATGTCTTTTTTATATGACATAACTGTATGCAGAAAAAATAGAAGTAATCAAGCTTTTGAGCTAAAAATTATGAATATATTAGTTAATTCCCATAAAAAGTCATGGAATACATCATAAATTTATAGCTCCTTTTTCTAAACTAAAATCTGCAATATAACTAAAATTATAAGGCAACGATAAATCCATAAAGCTTAATCCTAAACCAATTACTAAAAGTGATAAGCCCAAAATATCTAACAAAGTTTTGAAATAAAATTAAAGCAATAAATTTAAGCTAAAAGATAAAAATCCAATTCTAAAATTTTTATCATGCATCATTTTATCTTCTCTAAGTTATGATTTTGTTTGAGTTTGTGATATGACATGTAAATAGATGGAATTATGTTCAATGATGAACTAGAAAACATGTTTTTGGAAGCACATGGCTTGAGCTAAAATGACAAAAATCTTATTTTTACAAGATTAAGTTTTGTATATTGACTATTATAAGACTATAAGTTACCATGGGACTATTTTCTACTATATTATAATTAGGATTATTAACACTAATAGTCTTTAAACTTTAGAGCCTCACTTACTTTTCCTTTTGAACTTTAAAAATAATCATTTTGCCTTCTAAACTTTCAAAATTCATTACTTTGCCCCCTAAATTTTAAAAATTATCATTTTACCCCTGAACTTTCAAAGCTTCTTATTTTATCTCATAAATTTCTGATTTTTCGTTCAAATAGACAAAATTAAGCTCACATAATTCGCACATAGGTCATCCAAGGAAAAATGAGATTTATCACTCTTAAATTTTGTTTTACATTTGCATTCTCATTTGAAGCCTTTGTTTATTTATATGAACTCTCATTTGGAAAGGGTTTGTAGCACATTTTTCTTATTTTTAATACATAACTTATTTAATAAATCAATATTTTTCACCAATATCTGAATTTAAATACTAAAAAATATGAGTTACGCATTAAAGATGAGGAGATATTGACGAACAATATCAAGAAGAAATGTACATACAGACCTTTCTTAAATGAGAGCAAATAAAAAATGTTAAATAAAAGTGTAAACGTAAACAAAACTTGAGATTGATAAAATCTCATTTATGCCCATGCAGATGATCCATGTGTGAATCACGTGGACTTAATTCTATCTATTTGAATAGAAAATTAAAAAACAAGAGACAAAATAAGGAGCTTTGAAACAAAGAAAATAAGTGATTTTTAAAATACATGGGACAAAGTAAAGAGTTTTGAAAGTTTATAAGATAAAATAGTGATTTTTAAAGTTTAGAGAGCAAAGTAAAGGAGATCCTAATGTTTAGGTGCCATTAATGCTCAGGTTGAGATATTTTGTATCTTTAACTTTCTAACAAGTTATCATGGATCACAAGACTTTTTTTTTTTTTTTGGTGCATAAATTTCTATGATTTTTAGAAAAATAGTACGCCAACACTAGCCTACAGTTACAGTTCCAATATGATAAGTTAAGAGTTAAATATTGTCAAATTGTAGTTGTAAATATTAGGTTCTATGAGGACCCTTATGTCCAAGTTTAAAAGACAAAAGGTTTAAAATGATCTTGGAATCACATTTTATAGTTTCAAAGGACTTAAATATAAGAAATTAAGAAATAAGAGTGTCAAAGAGTAAATCTGAATTGGCTATGTCTTAGGGCCCCATAAGGTCACAAGTAATATTATATAATTGTCCTAAGTGATAACAAACCCAAGGGTCAAGCTAGAATGCAAGTAGGCACTTGGTTCAAAACCAAAACAAAATAAGTTGTCAAATCGGGACCGTTTTACAATTTGGGAAACATTAGTTGAAATATTAATCAGAACCTATGTGCATGCACACCTTAGGCTTAGTTAAGACACATAAATTAAGAAGTAGGCCCAGAATTATCTTAGGAACCAGAATGGCACATGGACGCTCAAAAATGTAAATTTTACTAATGTTAAGGGTAGAAAGGTAATTTTGAGCATAACTGTGACGACCCGCCTTTTCGAACAGTCACTTTACTTACTTAAAACATCATTACTTAAACAGTAATCTTACTTACTTAGTAAGAAAAATATTGAAATAATTTTTTTTTCTTTTCCTTTAAAAACATTCTAAAAAAATTGTTGTGACTTCTATCGCAATTTGAGTTTAGACATTGTTCCATGCTTAACTTTAAAACCATTTCAAATTGTTTCTTAAAACTTATTAAGAAACATTTACTGAATCATTGATCCAAACTTAACTTTATAATTACATAAAATATTTTGTAAAATATAATTTAAAACTTTGAAAACATTTCTTAAAACTTTGATTTTTCTTAAAACTTTGAAAACACTATATCAAATAATGGAAAACCTTTTCTTTTTATAGCGAAAGCAAACTGTAGTGGTATCCATACCTAAATCTTTGCATCTGTCTTCTGCAACACCCAGCCCTTCTAACTGGTTCTACTGGTCATCCATAAAACTACCTACAGCATGAAGCAACTTTTAATGAGCTTTCGCTCAGTAAGTTCAAACATAATCTTTCAAATCATTTAAACATGCTTTAAAAACTTCTCTCATAAAAACATTTCTCTTAAAACATTTTTCATAAACATTTCTAAAAATGTTTTTCATAAACATTTTTCATAAAACATTTCTAAAACATTTTTCATAAACGCTTTTCATAAAACATTTAACATGCAGCAATCCTTAGAATGCTTTTCATAAAACGTCATTTATAAACCTTTTCTTGTAAACATGTAAATGTTTTCATAAACACTTAACATAAAACATTCCTCAGAATGTTTTTCATAAGCATTTAAAGTAAATACTTTATAATAAGGAATACAAGCAAATTCATAATGCATGATTCTAATTATGCTCAATTATGAACTTCAATTATAAGCATTTTATGAACATTCATTTCTTACTTTACTATTTTATCTTTATTCCTTAACTTTTCCTCTCCTTATAAACTTTAGTGGTCGTACCAACATCATTAATCATGAGATCATAAACATGATGCTTCTGTTGTAGAAGACTTGAGACCATCGAACACTGAGGTCATGTACCTCACATCTAAAAGGTCAAACTTTAATTTTACTTTCAGTACTTCACAACAAAGAGGCTGGTACGACAGTTTCTTTTATCATCTATGCTTTACCTTATTTTTAATGTTAATGAGCATAACAAATGTTAACACATCATATGCAAACACCTTTGCAAATCATGTCTTATACTCTAAAACCTATTGCGTGACAAATGCAACTAATTGCATAATGAATGCAACATAAAATGCAAACTTGAAAATCATAACTTGTACTCTAAAACTTATTGCATAACAAATGCAACTTATTGCATAACAAATATAACATAAAACTTATAACTTAGACTGTAAAACATTATGCATTAATAAAATACAAAACATACTTTAAACATAATTATTGCAATTACACTGCAAACTTTTACTTGATCGTCAAAAACTTTATGCATATTATATGCAATCATGCTTTAACGTAATAGTTGCCAATACATTGCAAATTTTGATTTAAACTATAAAAATTTTTGCATAATAAATGTAAACATACTTTTAAAAACAATTTGTATAACCATTGCAAACACATTTGCAAACGTATATATAAACATTTAAAAATCATTTACTTTATGTTGCAGGTGAGGTTTGAACTTACCTAGACTATGCTCTAGTGGTCTCCATTCTATTCCATTTCCTTTCATTAGTCAGCTTTTGTGTCCTGATCAAACGACAGCTAACTTATTAGTTAACTTTTTTTATTATTAATCCACTTGATTGATAACTTAACTTAAACCTTAAACATTCATTCCTTTTTACTTAACTTGGTATACTATCGATATAGCCTTCTCTTTACTTTGTATCCCATTGCTTTTAACTTTGTAACCCACCCGATTACCATACCTTTTACTTAACTTTGGAACCTATTAAGTTATCACTCTTTTTACTTGGTTCTATAACCCATTAGGTTATCTTTTTTTTTACTTAACTTTGTAACCTACTAAGTTACCTTTGTTCTTAAGCGTCCCTTAGTTAAACTTTCCATCTCACTGGCAGTTTCGTTACTTAACGTATTATGGAACATTTTTTGTTTAAGAGCGTTATGCTAATTTAGAGTGTTCGACTCCATTCTAGCTGTTTCCTCAAAAATATCGATTTTACCCTTAACGGGTTTTTCGTCCATTTCATAAATTTATAAAACTCGTTGCTTAACTTTAACGTTTCATTACTTACATATTACGAAAAAATTTCTACTAAGGAGCGTTTCCCGACATCAGGAGTTTCGGGTCCATTTTGGCCTTTTTCATAAAATGACCATTTTGCCCTTAATCTTATTTTCTTTCATTCATTCCTTGCCTAAACTTTAAATTCTTTAAAACTTATCATCTATAAATACTTACTGCCTACAATAGTATAAGAAGTCAAAAATATTGACATTTTTGCCCCCGAAACCAAAAACGACCAATCTATAGCATAACGTTTAGTTTTTTGCAAGGAACAAAACTTACAAACGCTCCTTGGTCAAATTCAATACATTTCATAACATTTTCATTTCTTGAAATTTTATGTCCAAAATTTCGTAAAATTCATAACTCTTAAACCGAGCAGAATTTTGAAAAACTGTTCATGTTGTCCTAACAATTTTGACAAGTTCTATAACTTTTGTGTTTTAACTTTCTTAAAATTTCATCGTTTAGGGAGACTTTTTAGCTGATTTTTAAATCTACCAAGAATTCATTTTTCTTTACAATTTAGTTCCTTTTAGAATTTCACCAAAACCTTACTTTCTTCTTTCCATCATCATCACCATCAACATATAACATAAAATAACTATGCCATAATGTCCATATTACATGCCATGGCTTAAACATTTCATCAAACACTTTGTAAACATAAAAAAAAACATAAACTTCTCAAATATAAAGTTTAGAATTTACCTAAACTTTGTCAATCTTTTTGATCCTCCACTTGTGCAATTAAACTTGCTTAGATTCCTTTGTCATATACTATGACAAAATTCTATCAAAAACCCATCCATAACTTTGAATTCAAATCACTAAAACCCTTAGAAAAAGTTTAGAAATTTACCTCCAAAGTTGCAAAACTTTGCACTAAAACACTAAAGCTTGCCTTAAGCTTGATTTGGAGGCTTGAATTTCACCAAAACTTGAGGGAGAAAGTGATCATGGCGGGGACGGTTTTTCTTGGGTAAATATGGAGCATTTTCTTCTTCTTTTTTTCCTTTCTTTCTTTCTTTCCTTTTCTTTCTTTTTTTCTTCCTTTTCACGTTCTTCTCTCTCTTCTTTTCTTTTTTCTTGCACATTAGAGACCAAATGGTCTCTTATACTATGAATATATTTACCTTTTCCTTTTTCTTTTTCTCTTTTTCTTTAAAGGTGGTAAGTCACAATTTGACTCATGGTAATCAAGTGGGTTGCTTTGGGTGGCTTTAGGTGATTAGGCCACATTTCATGGTGTGGTGGCCCAATCAAAATCTATTGAGTGTCCACCAAACTTTTTACAAAATCCAAGTTTATATTGACAGTATTTTTTTCCTATACTGTCGGTATTCTTTTCCATACAATTCTTGAAGTCCCATAATCTCCAATACTTATCCACATCCATCACATAATATAATTCCAATATTATCTAACTTTGTACAGCCTAAATTTATACTAACAGTATTTTTCTTATACTGGCGGTATATTCTCTATACTGTTATAACATTCTCCAAGAGTATTATTTCTATCTACTTCAACTTAAACAGTCCAATTTCTGTACTGCTTAACCTTAAACTATCTAATTCTTATACTACATTACTTTTACAGTGTAATTTTCATACTACACAACTTTATCAGTATACTTCTTCACACTGAATTATTCTAATACTTGTCACGCCCCGGAGTACGGGTGGTGACGTGGTGGTTTAATTGAATCAATTAAGTAAAGATTTGGTTAAAAATAGGGTTTTAGAATGAAATTTATAAATAAAAAGGTGATAATTTTAAAATCGTTTGAATAGAAAAGTTAAAGAAATAAAGCGATTCATTGTAATAATTAAACAAATAGAAATAACATTAAAATAATTAAATATGGGGTGGAACGCGTATGAGTCCCACTAGCCCACATATTGTGCACACACATATAGTATTGACAATATTACGATACAACCACAGTCCAGAATGAAAGAGAAGTTAAAGTCTTACATGCTTTGAATGATAAATTAACCTACCAAATACTTCTACTGATCGTAAGTCCAGTCGGCGGACTCCTCTCCAAA
>CAMOHE010046986.1:0-46924 GCA_946598075.1 Artocarpus hirsutus
ATATTTTGATAGTTGACTTTTTAATGATAATTGAAATTCATGATAGGTCTCCTATTTTGATAATTGAAATTAGGCAAGTGGAGCTAATATTAGAATCTGAAATTATCTTTAATTCTTTTATTCTTTTATTGGATGATTGGTTGACTTATTTAGAATTCTATTCATGGATAGTCAAGATACTATCATTATATTTTCCTCTATTGAATCATTGACTTTGGTATTTAGTTTCTTTTCCCCTCCCACAAGTATGCATTCCATTTTTATAAAAGATTTGTTTCTTATATAGAAGGCTATGTTTTATATATATATATATATATATATATATATATATTACTCCTATTCTTCACATTTTACTCACAAATCCTCTCAACCTCTCAATCTTCATGTTTCTTCTTCTTCTTCTTTTTTTCCTCCTTTATTTTGCTACTAAGAGTAAGAATGTGAGAGAGAAAGAGAAGACAAGAGAATGAAAGAAATAGAGAAAGAAAGAAAGGAATGAAACAAAGAGATAGAGAAGACGTATGAATGCATGAAGAAAGAATAGAGAAGAGAACCACGAGGGTTTCAATAGATGGCTTCCCTTGGAATATGAAGAGTAATGTTATGTGATGTATGGAAGAAAGGTAGATGATTTATAGAATCTAAGATGATTATGACTAAATAGTTTGTGTAAGTATACCCTCCACTGCATCACTTGAACAATAGTATGTTTTAAAGCATGTTTTAAAGTTATGTATGTTGATGAATATGTTTAAAGATGATTTTGATGATTTTTCATGAGTATGATGTGAATTCTTTTGTTGTCATGAACCAACCAATGTTATGAATGTTTTCATGGTCAAATCCTTGAGGAAGCATGTTCCAAGATAGGGACCATTTATGAATGAATGTTAAGGGTTATGACTGCTTGAGATTAACGTTATGCTACGGGCCCAAAAACCTAAAAGTAATGTATGTTTATGAAAATATGTTTTTATGTGGAACTACTGTGGTTTATTTACTAAGCATTATGCTTATATAGTTCTCGTGATGCAGGTAAGCTTCCAAGTAAGGATGTAGATGACTAAACAAAAATGGTCCAAGGTCCCATGACGAGTCTAAGATGCAATATTTATTTCTAAGTATTTCTTTGATGTTATTAGAAACTAAGAATTGTTATTGAGGACATTTAGGTGATTTTCTAGTTTTTGTATAAGTGTTGTAATCTTAATATTTTCGCTGCTAATGATAAGATAATTTTCACATTAAGGTTGAGTTAAGCTTTGATTATTTTTCCTATCGTGTTCCGATCAAATTGCTGAACTGGCCCATTTTCATATGCATGAACGAACGATGTGTGGCGCTCCTCTCCCTTCTTTCCTCCCGAGAGGGGGGGAGGGGGTCACTACACTAGAAGGGTCTGGAGTGATCTACACTATTCCACTGCCTTCTAGGAGGTTCCACTATAGTTTAGAAGCATCCTAAAGAACCTAAGAGGTCCTGGAAGACTCAAGACTACTCTGAAACTCTCTAGAACTTTGGGAGCACTTAGGGACAATGTAGAGTAGTGTAGAAGTCCCTAGAACACACTATACTTGTAAATACCTTCCATACTTTACTAGAATATTCTAGATAGGGTATAGTAGCCATTGAATCAATGCAATCTAGACAGTCCATTCATTAGGAGGATGCATATAAATAGGACCAACCCTCTCATTTGTAATCCATCCAAGAATCCAACAAGTTTAAGAATCAAAGCCTTATAAAGTTCTCTTAGCCTAATACAACATTCCTTTCAGAGTTCTCATTGTTCTTTTTTGTGTTCTAGGCCAGTGCGTAGGTGAGTTAGGCTGACTTAGCATCAAGACTGTGCTAAGGCCGCACGGTACCTTCGAAAAAAGTAAGCTCGTGACATTCAGCTGTTGCTAAAAGTGGGCTTGTCGTTGCTAATAAATGTTGTTGCTAAAACTTTTTTTAGTGACGATGCGTGTTGTCACTAAATCTTTGCGACAACATATTATCATTATTTTCAAAGGTCACGGCTCCAGCGGATAACGTCAACAAAAACTTTTAACAACAACATTTTTGAAAATATCATCGCTAAATTTTTTTAATTTTTGAAAATTTTTAAAATTTAAAGGGGATTTAATGACAACTGTCGTCACTAAAAAACTTACGCATAAGTATTAGTTCGCTAATAATCTTTTTATTTTTTAAATCCAAAAAATATATATTTAATTGTAATTAAATATTTTTGCTTTGATTTTTTAAATTAAAATTTTATTGAAAAATATTTATTAATTTCATAAATTTCAATAATAATTAAAATGCAAATAAGTAATAATTAAATAATTAATGCCTAATAATTTTAAAAATCATATAACTCATATTAAGTAACATAATACAAAATATGACATATACTTCATAAAATAAAATAAAACAAAATATATGGTCTAATAATATGTAAAAAATAAATGTAGCATAAGTTTAATATTATACAAAATGTCTGATTACCTAAGTTTACGTTTTCTTCATCTTCTTCCTCTTCTTTTTCAACACAAGGGGCAATAGACGTCGGGGGTGGAGTTATGTTGATAGTGATTCCATGGTTAGTTTGCCTCAATTGATTAACTAGCTCCATGTTGCTGGTATACATCTGTGTGAGGTAGTTTTGCACCTTCGGAGGCAACTGGGAATGCTTGGACTATGAACCAGAGGATGTGGAACAGGAACCTGACTCTCTCTAACTTAGTCAAGGTCCTACTTCGGTTCGGTGACCCCTACACATCCCTAGTGCTATTACAAGTATGGCAACCTCATTAATGGCAAAGGCTGAAGAGGCAAATGCAGCCTGCGTTTGTTTCTTCGGAACCATTTGGTCCTATAATTAAAAGTGAGGAAAAATTTATTAATAAACAAATAAATTAGTCATAAAATAAGATTTTATTTAAAGAGATGACTATATTTTATTTACATGTGAGCCTCTAGAACCTCATTTGCCGACCCCTACAATGATGAAAATGTTGAGTACTCTAGTTATTGATCAAGGACTGTGGCCAGCATGTCTCAGGGTTCATCTCTAATGTTGAATTGTTGTTATAATTCAATTATTGGTATTGAGTTTATAAAAATGACTATATCCAACAAAAGTACATAGAGTATCTTACATTTCTCTAGCGATGTTATGAATAAGATGCTTACCCCTAAATGGTTAACCATTTAACTTCTTTATGGTTTGCCACATTCATTTTGGATCGAACCTGTTTAAAAAGAATGTTACATTTTTACGTTGCATTTTACTAAGTTAAAACATATTAAAAAAAATACTGATGGGGAAACAAGCCTAAATTGCAAGACCGCCCATAATATGTTTGTCAGTCCTTCGTACATCTGGCCCTTTTGCCTTATTGTTCCATTTTAGGTCATTCTTTCAGTCACAATAGCACTTTTAGGGCTTTTGGTTAATGTAAACCTTCATTTTAGGTGTCAACTCGATTTGAAAACATTCCTACATTTTTAAAAACAAGTTATACTACCAAATAATATGAAAACATTAGAAAATTAAATTAATAAAAATCTATTGCTATCATGTGGCCTGGGATCTTGTTTCTATTCTCTAGCAGGATGGACCTCTAAGTGTTATAGTGGGGGGCCACACAATCCCTCATATGCGCCCCAATGGATGCTTTCAAACCATGTGTCCTGCTCTCCGACGATCTTCAGTGTGTCCTTCGTCTAGTCAAATTGTACAAAATACTTTCTATTCATTTCCACCCATTTGGTGATGTATGTAACACCCGTCGATTTTCATATAACGGATTATGTCAAATTAGTGATGATGTTAAGTAATTTCTTTATTGATATGTGTTATGATATATGATATAATGGTACTAACCATTTTATTTTAAGTGTTATGACAGGTGACGGTCATGTGGAATCGACGTGCTCAAGTGTTCAGGTCATTTACGTTGTGTTTAATAATGATTTTGTAATGATTTAATACTTTGATGAATTCTAGTATGTTAAGGTAGATCGGCAAGCTGGACCATTTAGTTCGACAGCCTGAAATGACCCTCTCAGAATGGCAGGCCAGACCTCATGGCTTCGGTAGGCCAAGTAAGCAATCGGTAGGCCGAAGACAGCTGACGAGTAATCAGTAGAAATCTTTCAAAATTTATGACAATGATGATTATGATGATTGGATAAAATTGGATGATTTATTCTGATTGATTAGCTTATATTTGGCCTTTTTCTTTAATTTTGGTAATAGAATGTTTGACTTTAGGATTGATTGGATTTAATTGATATGGTTTTCCATTTTGAAGAGGTGAAATATGGTAAGAGAGACAAATTGTTTGGCCTTTCCTTTTTCACTCCTCATCTTACACATGATTAACCCCCATTATTTTTAGAAATTATTTTTTTAAAAATATTACAGAGAGAATGGACCATCTCTTTTCATTTTCTTGTTTACGTAATTCTCACTTAGACACTCTCTCTCTTCCTCTCTCTATTCTTCTCTTACTTCTCTTCACGTTTCTCTTTCTCTCCTCTCCTTAATATGGCTGCAAATATTTGAATAAAATCTTGAAATTTTCTTTTGGGCGAATTCAAAGGAAGATTGAACAAAATCGTTTT
This sequence comes from Artocarpus hirsutus, assembly GCA_946598075.1. Lineage (NCBI taxonomy): Eukaryota > Viridiplantae > Streptophyta > Magnoliopsida > Rosales > Moraceae > Artocarpus > Artocarpus hirsutus. The sequence goes on from CAMOHE010046986.1 coordinate 4,618, forward strand.
GAGGTAAGGGTTCAATTTTTTTCAATATTTCTTCTCCTTTATCCGACTGCTATATCTTAGACTAGGAATATCTGTTTGTTCTAAAATTTTGTATGTTGTTCATGTATGAGTTATGTGATGCTTCTCCAAATTTCACATTAATTGGAAATTTTTATGTTAAGTTATGAATTTTCTTTTCTTTGCCACTCACAAAAAAATGTTGCTGATTGGTTATGATGCACAAAAATGTGGTCTTTGTTCTAGGGGCAAATGGATGTCTTTTTGCACGAATTTTGGTATTTATATTCATGTATATCTTAAGCTTTGAACTGGAAAGTCTCATGGTAAAATGATGTAAATTTTATGTGTTATCAATTTTTCATTAGGGTTAGGTTTTAAGACTGCCATAGTAGTGGGTTGTTTGGACTTGTGTTGTGTGACATTTTTGTTTAATTAAACGAATTTATTTGGTGATGAAACTTTTTGTGCTTTTGTAGTTATATGTTAATAAATTCTCATATAAATTTTAGAGTCTAAATAATTTTATTTTATTTATTGGGAAATGATAAATATATGAAACTCACTGCCTGACACAATGAAAGATTTTATTGCCACTGTCTTTTAATGCATGTTTTGGATTATGTGGAATTTATTTAAAGGTGATTTTTGGATATGTTGAAGTCTTTGTGTTTATTGCATGAAGGATTTTTATAGAATTATTTTAGAATGTAGATAATTTATTTTATGAATGATAATAAGGGCTGCTCACTGATTTAAATTGCTGGCAGATTTTGTATGTAAGTTGTATGACTTGTTTGAGACATTAAATGGAATTTTTATGACCAATGTAAAATTATGGTAATATGTTTATATGTTAACTTTGTTTTTGCCAAATTTGGTGCCCAAATTGTGTCTGAATGTTAAGTTATAGAGTTATGAATTCTTAGTGGTCAGGAAGTATTTGTGTTGATAGTTTTATTTTAATGTCTTAAGACTAATGAAACATATTATAAATTTATGTTTTCAAGAGATGAATGTATATGTGACATTATATGGGAATGGATGTTATGTTGTGGTGATTAATTCATTAAAAATATATGTTAATTGGTATTTTTTTAAATGAAAGTATGACATGAACACAATATGAAGCAAGCATATCGAGACCGCGGCATTGTCACCCACTAATTAAGGTTAAGTAAGCTTATCAGGTAAGTACATTCTCACCTGCAACATGATATGTTTTATAAAGGTTTGATACTATGTTCATTATCATATCTATGATGATTTTATGATGATTTCATTTAAATATTACTTATGAAAGATTTTTATGTTCAAAAGTTATGCATGTATGATGATGACGTATTTCAAAGAATAAAAGTATAAATATGTATATATGTATCACCTAAATAAGTGTTGCACACCCTATGTTATGATATGTTTATGTTATGATGTCATGTTTAGTTTGGGATTAGCTACTTCTCTCCTTTCATGACGGCGGGCCTATGATTATGTTAATGGTGCAACACTCAGGCCCTAAAGATAAAATGAATTAAGTTTTAATATGGACAATGTAATGAAAGATATGTTCCTTATGAAATTGTGCCCAGTGCACTATTATGATGATGATGATGATGTTTATAAAATGTTTTAAGTTGTGAGATATAAATGTACTCACTAAGCATTAGCTTATTCAGTTTTATATCATGTTGTAAATAAGGGTAAGAAGATAATAGAATAGGTGGAGGGCAAGGATAGTCGTGTGAACTATGTAAGATAAATTGCAAACGGAAGAACGCCAAAGAAGGAGTTTTAATGAAATAAACTATGTTTTATAATTCTGAATATGTTTATTTGACGGACTTTTAAGATTTGAATTATGACATTTTAACTTTAAAGTTTTATCAATTGTCTTCCGCTTTTGAAATATTAAGACTGGTTTTTAAACAAAATTTTTATATAACATATCGACCTACCAACCATTTCTGGTTGGACTATCAAAGAAATTAATCGGCCTGTCGATTGTCAAGTTTCGGCCTGCCGATCTTATAAATTTTAAAACCCTGTTTTGCAAAGCCTTGGGCAGCCTGTCGATGGTTGAATATCTGTTGCCGATCGAGTTTGACCTGTTGAAGTCTTAAGTTCGACCTACCGAACTGTGTATGCAGATTTTATTATTGTTTTAAAAAGTTAATTCAATTTACAATTGTATTGGCAAACTGTTTAAAAATGTTCATGAACAAGTGATTTATTATTATAAAAATGGATTAAGTTATTGAATAAAAAAAATGTGTACGCATGGATCCTGGGTATGATTTCCAAATTGTGTTTTCAAATACATGTTTTTATTCACAATAGTTTTGCTTTAATTAATGGTAAAATGAATTAATGTAACGACATCTGTGACGTCCGTAAGGGGACGTTATAATGTCTATTGCCCTGGACCCTCCCCGACGCCTATGTTGCGAGGAAGTTGGCATTATATATTTAAGGTTTATGAATTAAAGAAAATAAATAAGAATACAAAAAAACACGTAAATAATTCCAAAATCCACACATGATTGACATTAGAACAGTAGTTCGTTCCATGACCCCATGAGGACTCAGCTCCCTCTGCTGATCCTACGCATATAGCAACCTGGGTAGGCATACTGCACATCGGTAATAAGAAAAAAGATCGATTTATGCATTATATTTTGAAATGATTGCTATTATAAGTTTAAAAGTTTATTAGATAAATACAATATAAAAAGGATTCAACAATCATCACTGCTATTCCATATTAATTACATACTATGACATTAATTAATTGTACGTTTACCACCAAATTCTTGAATATAACTATAATAATGCTATTCCATTTTGTAAAATTCTTGAATATCTTTATTATTTTCTCCTCAAATTTTATTCAATTTTATGTAATTATTTTTTTAGTATAATTAATTTTGTGATTTTACTATTACTTAATTTTTACTTAATAACTATTAACCACTATTAATTTTAATTAACAACATTCATTTTAATTATTACATAATTCCAACTTAATTAATTAAGATTATTATTTAGATTTTTTATTAAATAATAATCAATTAATAATTAATTTAGATTTTTCATTAAATAATAATCAATTAATTATTAACTTTAATTATTATTATTTTTACACTCAATATAATATTAATTATTTATTATTTATCATTAATTTTTAATTATTATTGTTTTAATGTTTAAATAAATTTATAATTATTATTTACTTAACTAATGCATTACTATTACCTTATTAATCAATAATTGTTCACCACTATTAATTTTAATTAACATTATTCATTTTAATTATTATATAGTTCCCACTTAATTATTTAAGATTAATATTAAGATTATTAATTAATTAATAATTAAATAGACTTAAATTTAATTATTATTAAAATTAAGAGTTTTATTACTAAAATAATTATTCTTAATTTAGATTGTTCATTTTAAGATTCTTAATTATTAAGATTATTAATTAACATTAGAACTTGACTATTTTTTTAATTCTAAAGACAATCAAATAACATATTTGACATAATCTCATATTCAATTAAACATATTAACAAACCACATATTACACATAACCAAAATTAACAAATAATAAACCTATAATACAAAATCACATATTACACATAACCTTGCATAACATCCTTTACACAAAATCACATAATCACATAGCTCATAACTCACATTATGCAAATTAAAGGTTCAACACCTAATCATATATTATACAAATTATATTCAATTAAGCACATAATCATATCATATATATTCAATTAGACACATAATCACATATTACATATATCATATTCAACTAACCACATAATTATATACTACACCTAACATTACCAACAAATTAAATATTTACAACTAACAAAACAATTTGCAAATAAATTAAAAAAAGTTGACATTTAATCACTACAAAACCAAGGTGATTAGAAATGAGGACGTAGTGGTGGTGGTGGATGACAATGGCAACAAGGATAATGGTGACGGTAGTAGTGGGAAAGAGAGGGGCAAAAGGGAGGCAAAGCGAGAGAGAGAGAAAGAGAGAAAGAGGGGGTGGAGCTAGGCGGGCTGTTAGAGTAGGTGATATGGCGGATAGTGAGGCGAGCGTAGAGTATGGCAGCACTAGGGCTGGTTGGACAAAGGTGGCAGTTGGAGGAGAAAAAAAAAAGTAAGGAGAGAGACAGGTAGTGGCAGGGGAGGAAAAAAGGTGGGAGAGAGAGGTAGGGGTTCGTGAGCTGGGTTATAAGGCCCTTTTGTCTTATAAGGCCTATTGAGGTCATTCTTCCATTCACGATTGCACTTTTAGGACTCTTGGTTGATGTAAGCCCTTATTTTAGGCGTCAGCTTGATTGAAACCATTCCTATAATTCTAAGAACAAGTTATACTAACAAATAATACTAAAACATAAGAAAATTGAATTGATAAAAAAGTTATTACTGTCATGTGATCGGGGATCTTATCTCTCTCCTCTAACAAGATGGACCTCCAAGTGTTACAGTGAGGGGCCATACAATCCCTCATGTGCACTCCAATGGTGCTTTCAAACCATGTGTCGTACTCCCCAACAACTTTCAGCATGTCCTCCATTCATTCAAACTATATAGAACACTTTCTATTTATTGCAACCCATTTGGTGATATCTGTCATCCTGAACTCTCTCCACCCTATGTCTCGAAAAGCTGGTACTATATATTTAAGGTTTGTGAATAAAAGAAAGTCAATAAAAATGTGAAAAAAAAACACGTAAATAATTCTAAAATCATACCTAATTAACATTAGGACAGTAGTGTTGCCTAGCTCTCTTAGTTGATGCTACACACAAAGCAACCTGGGTAGACATGCTATACATCGGTAGTAAGAAATAAGGTTGGTTTGTGCATTATATTTTGAAACGATTGCTATTATAAGTTTTAAAGTTTATTAGATAAATACATTATAAAAGGACTCAATTATCATCACTCCTATTCCATTTTGACCGTACACTATGACATTAATTAATTGTATGCTTGCCACCAAATTCTTGAATATCACTACAATAGTGTTATTCCATTTTGTATAATTATTGAACATCTTTATTATTTCACCATAAATTTTACAATTTTATGAAATTATTTTTTTAGAATAATAAATTTGTAATTTTACTATTACTCAATTATTACTTAATAACAGTTTACCATTATTAATTTTAATTAACAACATTTATTTTAATTATTATATAATTCCAACTTAATTAATTAAGATTATTATATAGAATTTTTATTAAATAGTAATCAATTAATAATTAACTCTAATTATTATTATTTTTATATTCAATATAACATTAATTATTTATTATTTATTTTCAATTTTAAATTATTATTATTATTTTAGTGTTTAAATAAATTTATAATTATTAAACACTTAACTAATTAATTGCTATTACTTTATTAGTACTTAATAAATGTTAACCACTATTAATTTTAATTAACATCATTCATTGTAATTATTATACAAATCTTACTTAATTTATTTAAGATTATTATTAAGATTATTAATTTATTAATAATTAAATAGAACTTAAATTTAATTATTATTAAAATTAAGATTTTTATTACTAAAATAATTATTCTTAATTTAGATTGTTCATTTTAAGATTCTAAATTATAAAGATTATTAATTTACATTAATACTTAACTATTTTTAAAATTTTAAAGACAATTAAATAATATATTTCACATAATTATCTCATATTCAATTAAACATATTAACAAAACCACATATTGCACATAACCATAATTAACAAATAATAAACCTATAATATAAAATCACCTATTACACATAACCTTACATTACACACTTTTCACAAAATCACATAATCACACAACTCATAAAGCACATTACACAAATTAAATATACAACATATAATCATATATTACACAAATTATATTCAGTTAATCACATAATCATATCATATATACTCAATTAAACACATAATCATCTATTACATATATCATATTCAACTAACCACATAATTATATTTTATACCTAAACATTATCAACAAATTAACAAATAATTACAACTAACAAAAAAATTAACAAATAAATTAAAAAAATCAAAACTCACATTTAATCACTACAAAACTAAGGTGATTAGAAACGAGGACGTAGTGGCTGTGGTGGATGGCAATGGCAGTAGGTATAATGGTGGCGGCAGTAGCAAGAAAGAGAGAAGGTGCGAAAGGGAGCGAAAGAGAGAGAGAGAAAGAAGGAGGTGGTGGAGTTGGGCAGGGCTGTTAGGGTGGGGGATGTAGCTGATGGCAAGGGTGAAGTAGGGCAATGCTATGGGTGGTTGGGCAAAGGTGGCAGCTAGAGGAGAAAAAAAAGGAAGGAGAGAGACAAGCGGTGGTGGGAGATGAAAAAATGAGGGAGTGAGAGGCGGTGGTTCTGAGCTGTGTTATCTCCTATTTGCAGTTTAGTTATAGTTTTCATCAAGGCACGTAATAATTCCTTATTTTCATACACTTCTATTATTTTCTATTGGATTGTGGTTTTGATATCTTTTTGTTTGTCTTTTAATTATGTATGCATGTACTTTGTGGTTTGATGGGACCCAAACGGTACTCTTGTGGTATTTTTGTTGTAATGTTATTTTAGTGTTTTCTTTGAAAATGTTTTTAAATTATTTCTTGAATATTCTTAAACACTATGTAACTGAAAACATTGAAATTAAAATTGGTTGGACTTAGGCTAATATGTATAGATGGTTCTATTTATTTTATGCTGTTCCATTTTATAATCAATGTTCAAGTTTAATTTTAATCATTATTGTAAGTAAGCAGCCATGCCACTAATCACGGTTTTGGGGCATGACAATAACCCTCTAGCGTATGCTCAGAGTTTTCACAATTTTATTTGTCCTTCTAATGTGGAAAATAGTTTATCAACGAGATACTCTACAAGGAATGAATGTGATAAGGTAATCTTAGGCAAATTTATGAGATGAAGACTCTTTTGAAAATCAAAGTCTTGAAGGAAAAAAAAGTATCAAGAAAACAATCATGTTATTACTTAGAAATAGTTGAAATTTTTGGCTTGGGTTCAGTTGGATGATCTGGATATTTTGAGACTCATCAAAGGGAAGTAGTTTAACACTCATGTTTTTGGGGTAAATGTTTCTGGCTTATAATGGGACACATATGTGTAAACAACTCTCATGTGCATGTAGGTATATGTAGTATTATTATAAAGAAACAATTAAATGACAGCTTAGCTCGCTTCACACATTTCAATTAAATAAAATATTCTAGTGCATGTAGGGCAACAATTTTTTATGAATTATAAGTAGACAAGTCACATAAATATAGTCACCCATTTTTATGTTAAAAGAAAAAAAAAAAGGAAAAGAAACTTGATTTCTAAAGAAAATTTCCAAACCAGTAATGATTCATTTTCTTTTTTCTTGCTTTCTTCAGTCCTCCATTCAAGAAATCCTATAGAGAATTAACAATTTTGTATGATGAAACGGGCTTTAGACCATGTTTTAGAGCAGCATTCTACACCGAGTCAATTTTATCGACATCCATCACTCCAACTTCATGATGAGTCCAGCCTTGTAACAGATGGACCACCCCACCTGTGTGGCATGCATGCACAACTCCTCTATCCATTGTGTACTGTAACAAATAATAATCAACAAGATTTACAAATGGATTAACTTCATGACAATGTTTATTTGGAAACATAGTTTGAAGTAGGTGGTTTTGTTACAGTATTAATTTGAATTACTACAGTGTTTATGTTCGACTGTTGGTTCAAACTATATATGTTCTTAAGCAGGATAGTAATTTGAGTTCTATAGAAAGATAATTAGTAAATATATTGTTGTTATCAAAGAAGAGATTTTCACCTCACAAGATCCAAGCCCTTCAACATCATCTGGTAGCCTTATGGTTACAAGGTCACCATAAAATGCAATCTGTTTTGAAAGGCCGAATTGGGGGCACCACAAATGGACGAAAATGTGTCCCAGATGGAGCTCAACTTTGCTCTCTTAGTGTTATCCACTTGCCAACAATCCATGTCTGCAATCGGTATCAAGACAAGTCATATTTTGAGGCAAAAGTATTCAAAAGTTATATATAATGTAATTAGTGTGCATTTTTTAATTAAGACAGGATAATCAAGTTCAAGGAGACTAAGCACATCCAAACCAGGTTGACAACTATTCTGGTCCTTAATTATAAAGTGTCAAGAAAACAGCTCAAAATGAGCTAATCTATAAAGGATTTATATGAACATGTTACTTGATAAGGGATTTGGTTGCTAAAGGGTGTCAACTTATAGTTGGGATATGATAGTTCCCACTGATATCAGATATTTTCTCTCATTAATTATTAATAAAAAAGGATTTATATAGATCGTTTTAGAGTGTTCTTGTGCAGTTTACTAATTCTCATAAAAAATTATGGCCCTAAATTAAAGTGTGAATTTGTTATAGTAGTGATCTATATATAGCATTGTCCTTATGACGCACCTTGCAGTTTTGGGCTGCATGGAATTTTGTGACTTGCACAAGGTAACTCTTGTGCTCCGCTGGGGACTCCTCCTGAATCTTTGAAACCTCTCTGTTGATAGAGTCAGCATCTATAGATTTAACAACAATTTGTACATGAGAACCATTTATATGTAAGTATATGCATGACATTTAATAAGCAAGTGTTATGATCATCACCACACTCAGTTTCTTAACCATATGTCATTGTTTATAATGATGCACCGATGTGATCCACAGTACTCACTTTTTTTGCAGAAAATAAACCTGATAACGTGTTATTTATCAAAATAATAATAATAATATTAATGGATGTAAACGATGAACCAGAAAATATTTCACAATATTTTTGCGTGCATACGGTCATTCCCATGTCTTTATTTTCAGCCCATAACGTGTGATTTTTAATTTACCGACTGTCCTTAATATTAAAAAAGGCAACAATACGGAAAAGTAAAGCGTAATATTTTGTACAGTTGAAACTTTATTGCGTAAATGTCAATCAATCTAATTAGACCACATATATGAAATCAAAAAAAGACTAATTCTTGGGCAGAAACCCAACAAGTAGTGTACGCTTTCTAAACCATTAGATATATTCAAGATCACTATATTTGTAATTATGACGGTTGAAAGATAGATACTTATCGATAGGTATCTTTTTAAATTTCTGAAGAAAAATTGTCAAAAGAAAAAAAAGAGAGAGAAAGAAAGAACTATGACAAAACATAAAATGGAGACAAAGAGGTGGATATACTTACAAGATCTCGCACTTTTCTTTAGCAAAGGTAAAGAGCAATGGCTCTGCCAAGCTTGGAAGTTGCTTCTGTTACAAAAACATCTGTGACGTCCTTGGGAATCTCGTTTAGAATAACCGCAGCAGTTAAGGTGTTTCCATGAACAACTTGAACTTTGAGGTTCAGGTGCTTACTCACGAAGAGGGTCCCACCACCGTTGAGAGCTTCATTCTGCAAATATAATATTCAAAAAAGTCAACAACAAAAAAAAAAAGGAAAAAAAAAAAGAAAAAAGTGTCATGGTGTACTTTATTCAAAGGCATTATGTCGTGGTCCCAATTTAGCAACCATGGTCTGTTTCTTGATGAGAAAAAAATTAAAAAAAAATAATAATGCTATGAAACTTAGAAAAAAGATGCAGTGGCATCCTTGCAATGAAAATGCATTTGATGAGTCTAAGTAAAAAGACAATAAAAGAGGTAATTAATTTTGTTTTGAGAAATAAAAAGAGATATAGATTGTATTTTAGAATTAGCAAATAACTAATGGTACTAGAGAATGATGTTGCTACTTGCTAGTGGGTAATAATTTAATTAGTAATCTAGTTGGCATGTGCAAATGGTCTCACATGTAAGGTATTTTCTCTCACAGTTTATTTATTAAAAAAAAAAAAAAACTTATAAGGTATTTAGTAAACCAGTTTAAGTAGAAAAATGAGTTCAAATAGCATATAGGAGCTTTATATTGTAACTGCTGAGAGGTTTATATTGTGGAAGAGTCAAACACCAAACATTCTATAAGTTTAGAATAGGAATTTTAGGACAAATAATATGCAAAGTAACATGTGCACACATGGATTGAAACAAATAAATGGCAATCCAATTCTATCATAGGTAGGGAAAGCATCATTCTCAAAAGAAAGAAAGAAAAAAAAAAGGTAGATGTCAAAGCAGTTGTCCAATAAATGGTGGTGTAATGTTTTCTTGGTAGGGATTTTCAAATCATTAAAATTCAATAGTAGTGTAGAAATTAAGAAAGAAACTTAGAAAATGGTTTGTTAAATTTTCTCATATGTGGGCTCACCATCATAGCTTATATCTCCAAAAAAGAAAAAAAAGAACAATAACACAAGATTCTTTCAAAATCATTAATAGGGACGGAGATATCGTTGTGTTCCTTATCATGAATTTTTATTGTTTGACAGTTATGGGCTTCGTTATTTGTCATAATAACAATACCAACATTTTTCTAAGCCCTTAAATTTCTTGTCTCGACCCAAATTCACATTTATCCCTTCCACCAGAATTCTATGTTGACTTATGAATGGATAATAATTGCCTAGTGTGTGTGTGTGTATATATATACTGTATCACATATTTTAGAACATTAAACAAGAAATTCATTAACAGAGAGGAGGAGAAAATTAACAATTGGAAACCTATTGACAAAATCTATATAGTGGTGATGAACAGAAACGGGTGACGCTTCTTATCTTGTAAAAATTGAATGGTACACATGATCTTAACCCAAAATCAACCAGCCATGTTCCAGTGGTCATGCATAGCTCAAAACTAGGCTAGGCGCATGCAATATTGAATATTGATTTTATTGAATCTCCAAAACTAGGCGTTAACTTCAACTATAAAAACGTTGACCACAGTTAAGATAAACAAAAAAAAAAAAAAAAAAAACTGATATAAATCGATTATGTTGTGCTATTGCGGTCAAAATATACAACCACGTCCACAACTTAGGGGAAAAAAAAAAGTCTCCTTAACAGAACTATTTTAGAAAAGGTCACGATTTTTGTTTTCTTGCTGAATAAAATGTCAAAGTTTATTTATATCTCAACACATTGGAGCCATTGATAAGAAAAATGTTATCCCCACCAGGTGGGGACCACCTTGGGATATATAGCACTGCTCTCAGTATAAATATACAAGAAACCTAGCTAACATTAATTGTGCTTCTGTGGCTTCAAAGGCGGAGATAAAAATGGCTCAAGCTGCTTCGTCCCTGTTTCTTCTAATCATCTTCAGCTTTCGTAGCCAACTTCAGGTTCATGCTTTTTCCACGCGATCTGATCATGGTACGAAAATTTTTTAAAAAATTTTACATTCATTTCTAATACACATATTTGATACAGAGTTTGACGCATTAGTTTAAGCCAATTGGTTTCAACCTAGAACAATATATACACCTACATATTTTAGTATAAAAGAAAAAGCGACTATATTATAAAACTTATGATCTAATGTGCCAAACACCGTATAAAACTTTCAAAACCCGCTTATTGCGATGAAAAAAAAAAAAAAAAGAAATATTGAATAGATCAGCACAGTGCCATCTTTGCCACTCCAACTGGGAAAAAAATCTTTGAAAATTTATTGTTGCATAGTAATGATCTTAAAAATTGACATGCAAACAAGGGTGATATTGCTAATATTAAGTGTATTACTATTATTATTATTATTATTGTTATTATTTGGTTTCAGACTTTAGTTACATGAAATCTGTACTCAACGCAACTGACATGCCATGGGAGGAAGAGTACGACTACACAGTGATTGGAGGCGGCACAGCAGGTTGCCCATTAGCTGCAACTCTACGGGAACAACACTCTGTACTTGTCCTCGAAAGAGGCGGCTCTCCCGAAACATACCCAAACGCCTTGCACGTAGCCAGGTTTTTTGCCAACCTCATGCAAGAAGACGACGGCCAAACAGTGGTGCAAAGGTTCACCTACGAAGACGGCGTTGCAAACGTTAGAGGCAGAGTTCTCGGAGGCACCAGCATGATCAATGTCGGTGTCTATTCCCAAGCCGACGACGAGTTCCTTTTGAATTCGGGCGTCGAATGGGACATAAACTCGGTCGAGGAGGCGTACCGGGGGGGTCGAAAAGAGTCTTGTGTTCCGGCCGAATTTGGCAGTTTGGCAGTCTGTTGTGAAAGAGGCTCTAGTGGAAGCTGGGGTTGGTCCGGACAATGGGTTCAGTGTTGATCATAAGGTTGGAACCAAAGTTGCGGGTTCGACCTTTGATGGAGTGGGGAAGAGACATGGAGCTCTGGAGCTGCTCAATAGAGGAGATCTGAGAAACTTGCGAATTGCTGTTCATGCAACTGTGGACAGAATCATCATTTCAAAACAAGGATCAAGTATGCTGAAATCATATCTTACTTTTTATAAAGCTTCATTTCTTATTAATTCTTTCTTGATAAGATTTTCTTCAAATAAAATCACGTACGTGATTATTATGCATTTGTGGGGACCAAACCGCGAACATTGTGATATTGCCAAAGTCAACAAAAGACAAATATCAATACCAATAGAACTAGCAAAAAAAGTAGAACACCAACTATAGTTGTAGAATTTTTTTTTATATTTTTGATTATTTTTAAAAAATTTGCGTCTTAATGTTAGGGTCCACAAAATCACGTATAGGCACAATTCTTAAATTGTTTTTTTTATTTGTTTAATAGTTTGAGTTGTCAACAATTTGCTAATGCATCATGATGATATATGTCTTCTTTCAGCACTTAAAAAATTAATTTTTTTTTTTTCATATTTGTATCATTAAGCAACTTGATTACTATTATTAATATTTTTTAAAAAATATAGTTCAAATCAACATATCAAATCTAAAATACTATAGCACTTTAAATTTATTATGAGAAAATATAATAACAAAATTAGTTAGAGCTAGTTTTTTTTTAATTAATTTGAACTAGGTTCTCAAGCAAATTTTAAGTTTTTTCTTAATTCGTTTTTGAAATTTGCAGGACCTTCGGCAGTCGGAGTCATCTAAACCGATTCAAACGGGAAGTCTCACCAACTACATATACGCCACAAAGTAGAGATTATTCTTAGTGCCGGCGCAATTGGAAGCCCTCAACTTCTTCTACTTAGTGGAGTCGGCTCAGAGTCCTACCTTTACTCACCAAAAATATTCCTGTAATCCATTCTCAACCAAACGTTGGAAAATTCACGGTTGACAATCCTCGTAACAACATCAATCTTGTAATTCCATTCCCATTCAACCCATCTCCTACCCAAGTTGTAGGAATCACCAGTGACTTTTTCATAGAAACTCTCTCGTATAGCTTGCCATTCTATCCAATTCGATTACCCTTTAGCCCTTTTCCCAGATCGGCTCACACAGATTTGAGCATCGCAACCATTGCCGAGAAAATTGTTGGACCATTGTCGCATGGCTCACTATGGCTGGCTTCTCCGAATGACGTAAAAGCCGCCCCACACGTCAAATTCAACTACTTTTCAGATCCCATCGACCTTTCTCAATGCGTCAGTGCCATGAGAAAGATGGGCGATTTGTTGGACACAAGCCCCATGGATTAGTATAAATACCAGGACTACAATGGTGAAAGGGGTTTCATGTTCTTGGGGCCGAGTCTACCGTCCAACTGGTCTAATGATTAACGGTCACAACCTTTTGGCATTACCATGGTGTCTTGTGGGGAAGGCGGTTGATGGCAATTTTCGTGTAATGGGGGTCAATTCACGTTGTGTTGTGGATGGTTCAACTTTCAGCATCTCACGACGGACCAATCCTCAAGCCACTCTAATGATGTTAGGCCAGTAAGTTATTTAGTATATTAATCATGTTTTGAAATTAAATTTCCAGCGACGTAAGTTTTTTCTTTCCTAATTACTTGTCTAATCAGTTAGGTTAACTAACTTTTTTTTCCGTGTTAGGTTAATTAACTTGTTCCTTGATATGAGCAGGTACATGGGGCTTAACATACTGAGAGATACAAGCAAGTACCAGTTTAGAGATCTTACGTTGCGAAATTCTTGCATTTTATAGGATATAGAATTTATTAAATATAGTCAAAATTACGAGATCCCGTTTACCAAAAAGGTTCTAAAACTTTTATTTTTCCCCTAAAAAATCTCTTCGTTTTTTTTATCCTTTTTTTTTCTATTGAATAAAGCACCAATTTGTTTTCATATTTTGTATTGGCTTTTATCCTGTGGATAAATAAATTTAAAAAATCTAATTAATACTATTGTGTTACTCTCACTTTTGAGGAATCTGGCATGTCTTATTGTCTTTTCTATTTTATACTAGCTCGACTCTCATTTCTCTTTTTTCTTTTAAATATAAATCATTAGACAAAAATTCTAAATATTTTAAATACTGAATTTTTTTTATTGTTATTTATTTAATTTTAATAAATTTTGGTAATAAATTGTGAAGAGTTTCTTTAAATGAATTATGGAATATTTTCAACCTTGTTACATGAGTAAACGATGACAATTGCTTGAAATTTATCAATATTTAACATGTATTAGCCGAAGTAGTATTTAAGGCTGGAAAGAGAATCAAAATCTTCAATTTGATAATTAAAAAGTCAACTTCTAATGTACAATACATTTCTAAATTAAGCTAAGAAAATGCTAACAACTTGAAACGACGCAATTTCTCATTTAAATTGATAAAGAATTGCTCAGGACCGTCGCATGGAGGGAAAAAAGGGGAAAAGTTTTTCAAACGATGACATGAGCAATGACCAAGGGCATATACATGTACGTTTCATAACTTTAATTACGAGAGCTAAAGCAATAAATGCATCTTTCATTAAAATTCAAGTATAATATCTACTTAATTATTTCCAGTAAAAAGTAACGCTATAACATGTGTTTGATAGTTGGCCATTAACAAAGACATGCAAGGCATGGCCTGTTGAGACAATAATGAGAAGAGGATAATGTCCGGTATTCAAAATCCTTCAATATTAAAAGCTTAGAACTAATTGTGATACTTCATACAAGTTAACGCGAACAAAAGAAGTGAAATAATAATAATAATAATAATAATAGTAATGGTAATAAAGAACACGATTACAATTTGGCTTTTTTTTCTTTTGAAAATGCATGCATTTCTAGATTAATTTTATCAAAAAGGAGAAAAAAAAAAGATATGTTCATATTTTGCCAATTCTCACTCTTTCAGGTACCAATACCATAAATAGTCAATTGCATTGATGTAGTTGTGTCAGCACTCTTAGAAGAAGCAGTTGCTTCATCGTATGACTGCCAGGAGAAACCTTTATCGACAAAGGTCATCCACGTCACTAAGCCTTTGAACACCAAGTTGTATATAAATTACAATCTCATGCCAACATTTATCTCATAGAATCCAAGCAGAGGTTCTGAGCTTTAAATTCAAATATATTTGTGTGTGTGTGTGTGTGTATATATATATATATATAACTATAAATGCCTTGTAAGAAACCAATATTCTCATCAAGACAATACAAGGAAAGGTCATCTCGTTGCCGATGTAGTGTTGTAAGCCCTAGTTTTGCAGTCAAAAGAATTTTGTTGAACTAAGATAGCAGGTTATATTGCCCATTTCCGAAGGTTAGTTTTAGTTTTATAAATCATATAATTAGTGTTGTTATTTGCAAAGGAAGCAGTACAAGCACCGTTATAGGGCCTAAAGACATGAGCCTAGAGATAAAATAGTAGTAATGATGAGAACAAGTAATAAAGCATATTAAGAGAAAGATGGTTATAAATGTTCTCCCGAAACTGCCAGAAATGAAAGTTTAGAAAGAGGTCTTCGAGAGGTCTTCTAGAGAGAGAGAGAGAGAGAGAGAATGCCGAGTGACAGTTAGCTAGAGAGAGAGAGGTCTATGGCTGTGGACCGGTGCGTCCCCAGTCTGCTAGCCTTCGAACTTCGTTAGGGTAGTCAACACCAGCCGATCCTCATCATGCCGAGGAGCATGACATGGAGGGAGAAAAGCTTCACACAGGCGGGTGGATGAAAGAGGAGACTGGCAAAACCACAGCTCCACTGCCAACCAGAGATCAGATCTAAGGAAAGAAGCACCGCAGCCATTTGTGGATACCATGGGACACACAAAACTCACCCAAATTTAGTCTAGGTCAGCTAGGAAAGGAGGGGGTTTGGGATGGGGTTGTCATGGTTTGGGCTAGCCTAATTGTCACTTGTCATGCCCTGATGTTAAGGGACTTGACCACAGGTGAGGTCAGGTTCGTGCCGTCGAGTGAGGGTGGGTTGCGGCGAGACTGGCTTTGCCATAGGGAGGGCCGAGGAAGGTACTATGGGGAAGGAGGAACAGGAGCTATGCGGCTCTTCGGTAGGCAAGCGACTTCGGCTGGGAGATTGAGGCTTCAGGGTGGAAGGCATCAAGGATACTCAGGTTCAGGGTTCGCGGTAAAGATAGAGTCCTGATGTTGTGTTTTTGCGTTATGTGTGTTTTCTTTCACTATAATATGACCTACGACATTCTTGACAATCTATAGTCGTTTAGATTTAGCATTACACTATTGTGTTGTTTTAATAAATGAGGCAGTGTTCCTGCCTTTTAAGAGTCTATATGTTCATTCGAATTAGTTTGGGTTGGAGTTTTTGTTTCTTTAGATTTAGGTCCAAGATGAATCAATGTTAGCTTTAGTGCTAGTGAACGGTGTCCCATAGTCCATTAGAAAGATTCATCAATTGTAGAGGGTGGTATACTAAGAGCCATAATGTCTTGGCTTTTGATTGATTGGGAGATCCTACCGAACGGGAAAGTTAGGCCAAAAGGAATACATGTGCTCATTTTTAATATGCTGATGTACTTTTCCATTTATGGGTTTTCGGCATGTGTTTATCTTTTTAAGTGTCATCTAAATTTACTGATTAATCTATCATCAAAAGGGAGGTTCTACTCATGTACTACAGGGTCTTTTATTAGTTCCCTGCTTTATATTTACTTTAAATAATTCATTGCAATGAATAACTCGTAATAAAAAAATTGTTCTCCACAAGCTAACTGTTGATTATTTCAAATTTTTGACACCGTGGGATTAGCCAACTTGATGGCTCTATGCAACTCTCTAAGATATCCCCATTTTGATCCCTTGCTAATCCTAGCTTGTGAACAGGCAATTTCATTGAGATCGACAAGAGAATATATTATGTTTGAACGTGTTAATATTAAAAAAAATTCTCTAAAATTAGGTGCACCAAAGACAGCTTATTTTAGTCTTTCTGGCCCTCATTGCCTCCATGACTAGTTATGAGCTCCACATGCACTATAAGAATCGGAGCTTCTGTTGTTGCTAAAAGTGGGCTTGTCATTATTGATAAATCTTGTTGTCGCTAAAAGTTTTTTTTAGTGACGGTACGTGTTGTTGTTAAGTTTTTGCGACAACATATCATCGCTATTTCTCTAGGTCATAACTCCAAGCGGGTGATGTCATCAAAAATTTTTAACAATGACATTTTTGAAAATATCACCACTAAATTTTTTTTAAAATTTTTAAATTTTAAATAAAATTTAGGGACGACAAGTCATCGTTAAAAAACTTCCACATAAGTATTAGTTCACTAATAATCTTTTTATTTTTTAAATCCAAAAAATATACATTTAATGCAATTAATTTTTTTTTATTTTTTAAATTAAATTTTTATCAAAAAATATTTATAAATTTTGTAAATTTCAATAATAATTGAAATATAAATAAGCAATAATTAAATAATTAATGTGCTAATAATTAATAAAAATCTTATAATTCATATGAAGTAACATAACAAAAAATACAACACACACTTCATAAAATAAAAGAAAATAAAACTAAGTACATGGTCAATTAACATCTAAAAAAATAAAAGTAGCACATGTCCAGCATTATATAAAATGTCTGATCACCTAAGTTTACATTTTCTTCACCTTCTTCCTCATCTTCTTCAACACGAGGGGCAATAGAAGTCAGGGGTAGAGGTATGTTGATAGTAATTACTATGTTGGTTTACCTCAATTGATTAACTAGCTCCACATTGCTAGTATACAACTGTGTGAGCCAGTTTTACACCTCTAGAGGGAATTGGGTATGCTTGGACTATGAACCAGAGGATATGGATCTAGAACCTAACTCTTTCTAACTTAGTTGAGGTCCCACTTTGGTTTGAGGACCTCTACACATCCCTAGCACATTTACAAGTATAGCAACCTCGTTAATGGTAGAGGCTGAAGAGGCGAATACAGCCTGCGTCGCCTGCATGTGTCTCTTTGGAACCATTTGGTCCTATGATTAAAAGAGGAAAAATTTATTAATGAACAAATAAAATAGTCACAAAATAATATTTTATTTAAAGAGGCGACTATATTTTATATACATGTGTAGCCTCTGCAGACTCATTCGCCTAACCTTTACCCTTATGAAAATGTTGAGTACTCTAGTTATCGATCAAGGATTGAGGTTAACATGTTTCACAATTCATCTGTAATGTTGAGTTGATGTTATAATTCAATTATTAGTATTAAGTTTATAAAAATGATTGTATCCAATAAAAATACATAGAGTACCTTACATTTTTGTTGTTGGAAAACATAAACGTAGCGAAATTTTAAGATTTTAAATCAGTGTCTCTTTCCAAATAATAAGTTTGACATGCTAAGTACATAAATTAATAGAAGATCTTACATAACTCTTTAGTAGACCAAAGACTGTAGAAACTCCAACTAGAGAAGAACGTTTCGAAAGAGCCTCAACCAACTAGTCTTATTTGCTATTCTCTTTCCTTGATTGGAATACGGGTGGTAGAATGTCCTACAGCTCTTCCTCTGATGACTGTCTTTCCAACCACCTAAGAAAACCAAGAGCTAAGGTACTAAATGTTGAATAATAGTTCTCTCGGAGTTTTAGAGTTTCTCTCACCAGGAAACTCTCTCTACACTTCTCAAATGGTCGAAGGAACAATGAGAAATAGTTTCCTTTATATAGTGTTCGAATTTGAAGTCAAGTCCTATTAGATTAGGCTTTGAAATTTGAGTATGGGTCAAATTTTGATCAAAAACATATAAAAAATGTGTAATAGGATTATCGTATGGTCAACCTATCGAACTCTGGCATTAACGACTAAATTGGTGGCATCAGCCTGCCAAACTTGGCAACCAACCTGTAGACTGAACGATAATCTAGAAATCTCAAAATATCTTATTTCACATGGGAATCTTAAATAGAGCCTCAGTTTTTATTCAAATAACTCAATCTGACTAAAACAGTCGTGTACAAAGAATTCTATATCAAATAAAATATTATCCAAATAATTCAACATTTTTTTTCTTAAATTAATTCATAAAATTAATACAAGCAATAAACTAACATGAATTATTAAATCCAATCCAGCAAATTTCAACCTATCTAATAATCAACATAAGTCATCAATATGTAGAAAAAACAAGCCGTATTCTTATGGGGATTATTATGAGCTAGCAGAGGCAACTTGATGGACACATATAGATTGAGCTCCTATAATTATAAAATAACATATCCTAGATGCAAATATTTTATAATTATCAACTCTAACGTTACTCCACTAAAAGCTTTAAACTACACTATCGAACTATATAAAAGTATGAAGCTTTAATAAGTTAATCACCCATGACATATTATAATATGTAATATCCCATAGGATATTCATAATTGCCTTTACGATAAATTCCAATTTATCTTCCCGATTATTTTTATCTTATGTTCCATTATCTTACCATTGGAAAACTTATTATCCATAAATAGTATACTATTCAGTGACACCTATGTATCGAAATGGTAAAGCACTCTAGTTTTTTAATTATAGGATAATGCCTATAAGAGAATATCATTAACTCTACAAAAGAGCTATGGATTCCATATCTATGAATAATGAGTCTACGTCAATCAAAAGTCATGTCTCCAACATAATAATATGCATACCTTCATCTAATTCGGGTTGTCACCTTTTGGTATATCAAAAGACACAAGTCAAGAATATAGGCCCATTAAATCATTTTAGGATTAAGACATAACACATATGATTGTCTAAAGTGAATTGATTTAAACAAACAAAATTATTAATCAAATCAATTCAACTTTAATCCTAATCAATTTATTGTCACCTAAGACAATATACCAATGTTTCTACCCTTGGAGTTCCACACTGATGACTACGATAAGTTATCTCATGTTACGGATGTAGAAAACATATCAATCTTAACATGAATAAAGCACCCAACTTTATTCTCTCAATTGAGGACCTTATCATTTAGACTATCACCTTTAAGATTCACATCTTTCGCATAATCTGTCCATCATATGCACGATCTTAAAGGTTTAGACTAATAGTCTCACATTTTTGTTGCTTATCATAGATTCAATAGAATTGAACATAAAGAGGACTACATGTGATATATGAATAATAAATAAACTCTTTATTGATTAAATGTATTCAAAAACTTATTACATCATTTAATCTTTAGGGCATCTAGTCTAACAATCTCTCACTTGCCCTAAGTGAATAAATGTGACAGGTTTCATATCCCCATAGCCTCTGCATGCTTCCCAAAAACCTTCGTCGATTGTGTCTTTGTGAAAGGATCAACTATATTGTCCTTAGACGCGATATTGCATCTAGTAACATGTCCATCCTCAACGAAGTACTTTATTATTTGATACTTCTGATATATATATTTACTCTTCTTATGAAATCTTGGTTCTTTAGTATTAGCTATCACTACAGTGTTATTACAATACAACAAAATCGACTTATTCATACTAGGAACTACATCAAGATCCCCAAGGAATTTGCAGAGCTCTACAACTTCTTTAGAAGCTTCACTAGTTGCCACATCCTTTGCCTCCACATTTGAATCCAAAATGCAATCTTGTTTGACACTTCTCCAAATTATGGCGCCTCCTCTTAGAGTAAACATAGATCCTGAAATCGATTTTCTTGAATCTAGACAAGATTAGAAATCTGAGTTACTGCATCCAAGAGGTGCTAGATCCTTACCAGAATACACTAGCATATAGCCTCTAGTCTTTCTCAAGTACTTGAAAATATGATTGACTGCAACCCATGTTTTGTTCGTAAATTTGACTAAAATCAACTCACTATCTTAACTGTATAACAGATGTCTAGTCATGTGCAAAGCATAGTATACAAAGACCCCCTACTGTCGAAGTATAAGGTACTTTCTTCATTCATTCTCTTTCTTCATAAAACTTTAGAGAGTATATCTTAGAAAGAGTAATTCCAGACTTAGATGGTTTCCTATCTTTCTTGGAATTCTGCATTGCATACTTCTCGAAAATAATTTCTATGTAGGTAGTTTGGGATAAAGCTTTTATTTTATTCTTCCTATCTTGAAAGATTTGGATACCTTGAACAAAATTAGCACTACCTAAGTCTTTTATGTCAAACTGCCTAGTCAACCCTTATTTGACTGATGACAATGCCCTAACGGCATTGCCAATAAGCAAAATGTCATCTACATAGAGTAGAAGAAAAAACACCTTCCCATCCTTAATGTGTTTGTAAACACGTAGTTCGTCCACATTTTGTTGGAACCCATAAGCTTTGATTACTTGATCAAATCTTATATTCCAAGAACAGGAAGCTTGTTAAAGACCATAAATAGACTTTAACAACTTATAGACTTTATTTTGTTGGCCCTTAGCTTTGAAATTGACTGGCTATACCATATGGATATGGTCTTTTCAAGATAGTCATTTAAAAAGGCTGTCTTGACCTCCATTTGTCAAATCTCGTAATCAAGAGCAATAATAATCGATAAGAGAATGTGGTTAGACTTAAGCATGGCTACAAGTGAAAAGGTTTCCTCATAATTGATTCCTTTCTTTTGCCTGTATCCCTTTGCTACCAATCTAGCCTTATAAGTTTTGACTTTCCAATATAATCCTCTCTTTCTCTTGTAGAGCCACTTACACCCTATAGGTATTATCCCTTTGGGAAGGTCCATAAGCTCCCATACTTCATTAATCTTCATAGATTTCATTTTAATGTTCATAGCTTCAATCCAGTTTGAATCAGCATCCTACATAGCTTCTATGTAAGAGTAAAGATGTCTGTTATGTTTAACCAGTTCCACCAAGTAAGCTTCACCATTGAACATTTACCTTTTGTGTTGATGCCTAATCATCCCACTATACCGAAGCTCCCTACGTTGTTGTTTGGTAGGTTTTTCTACATTGATTGGATTGGTTTTAATTGGGACCTTTGACTAATTGAATCACTCACTAACTCCTCGAGTACTACTTTATCACGAGGCTTAAAGTCGTTCATTTAACTTTCCTCAAGGAAAGTTGCATTCATTGAAACCATGACTTTATTTTCTTTTGGGTTATAAAAATAATGTACCCCCTTTATTCCTTTTTGGATATTCGACAAACACGCACACTTTTAAATGTGCTTCCAACTTATTTGTTTCCTTATATAAGACATATGAAGGACATCCCCATACATGAATATGGTTTAAAAATGTCGTCCTACCGGTCCATAACTATTGAGGAGTTTTAGGAATCGATTTTGAAAAAGATATCATACAGTTTATAGTGCATATCCCCAAAAAGATAAAGGTAACATCAAATAACTCATTATGGACTTAACAATGTCCAACAAAGTCTTATTTGTTCTCTCAGCCATGCTATTCTGCTACGAAGTCCTTGGAGTAGTCAAATGGGATAAAATCCCATTCTCTAATAAGTGTTTGAAAAACTCATCATAGAGGTAGTCTCCACGTCAATCGGATTGAAGTGTCTTTATGGGTTTACTTAATTGCTTCTCCACTTCAGATCGAAATTTCCTGAACTTTTCAAAAGTTTCACTTTTATGACGTGTTAGGTAGACATACCCATATCTTGAGTAATCATCAATCAAAATGACAAAATATTTATACCTTCTTCGAGCCTTAATGCTCATGGGACCACAAACATCACTATGTAAAAGTTCTAAAACCCTGTTGCTTGATTGTCCTTAGACCCAAATAGTCTTTTGGTCATTTTATCCTCTAGACAAGATTCACATTATGTTATAGATTCCATCTCTAAATGACTTAAAGGTCCATCCCTCACCAACATTTGAATCCTATTCAGGCTATTGTGACCCAATCGAAAGTGCCAAATATAAGTCTTATTAGAGTGAAAAGTTTTAAGCCTTTTAGAGTTATCATTAGTTTTAGTGTTAAGCAGTGAGTCTATCTTAGGTTTAATAAAATATAAGTTGTTTTGTATCCATACACTACAGATAAAAAATTTATTTTTACAAATCACAACTTTATTATTAAAAGAAATTGAATAAGAGTCTTTAAATAAACAAGCAATAGAAATTAAATTCCTTTCAATTTTAGGAACATAAAAACAATCCTTCAAAACCAAAGTCTTATAACTATCAAAGTAAAAATGGACGTTTCCCACTGCTTGAATCACACTAAGGATCCATCGCCCATCCAAAGCATGAAGTGCTTATATAGTAGACTTCTTGTTTCTTTGAACCAACACAAATATGATTAGTCGGTCCATAATCTATGACCCAAGTGTCACTTGATTCTTCAACTAAACAAGTTTTAATAACAAGAAATTCGCACTTACCTCCTTTAACCAATTTTTCTTTATGTGCCCAACTTTTCAGTAGAAAAAGCGCTTTAGCTTCTTCGGGTCCATCATCTTTTTCTTCTTATCCTTGACTTTTGTCAGAATAGAAGATTTCTTGTTCTTAGCCCTTTGCTTCTTTCCATTCCTAGAGTTAGGATTAGAACCAGATGCAGCTGCCAAGTTTACCTCGCCACCAACTAAAGCTTCCTTGATCAAATTTCTAAACTCCTATAACTGCTTCATCAGCACAATTAAGGTCACATCCTATTAATTGCTCAAGTTATATGAAGCTCTAAATGAGATGAACTCTCTAAAAAGAGTCTCAAAGACCATAGTCATGTATAACTCAATATCAATGTCAGCTCCATGGGTTTGAGCCTCAACGAGATAACCCATGACCAACATCATAAGTTCCTTCACAGCCGTCCCTAGTCATTGTTTGCAATTAAGAAGCTTTTGAAGAGCCCCTTGCTGTTTTGTCAAGACTTGGCCTCCAAACATGTCTTCAAGATTATCCAAGATCTGCCGAGTAGTCTCATAATCTTTATGTTAAGCCTATAGCACATTGTTCATGTTATTCATAATATAACAACAGGCTTGATCATTAGCATCTTTCCAGCAATCATATGCATGGATTTGTTCCTTAGTGAACTCGTTGATAGGCACAGGAGGACACAGTATTGTTAGCATAAATTTCATTTTCTCAAAGGATAGGACAATATTTAGGTTCTGTTTCCAATCATTATAATTCTCACCAGTTAAAGTGTTCTTATCAAGTATCGAAGATAAAGCATTTTTAGACATTTTGATCTACAATAAAGAAGCATTACCAAACATAAGCAAACATTCATTAACAATTTAATAAAATAACACAGACAAGTAAGCATTCAATGTGTTTATATGTCAAAATCTTGAAAAAATCACAACCTTATAACGATAATCTCTAACTTAGAATTCAACAAGCCACTTAGGGAGACTTGCCAAATTCAATTAGGAACATAGATCCCATCCGATTATTATAAGCCATCTAAGGCTCGTCTGATCTGGCATATACCATAAATTGACAAAAATGTATCCTAGATGAAGCCTAACTTTGAAAAATAACCTCAAGAAACTTAGAAAAAAGATGCGGTGGCATCCATGCAACGAAAATGCATTATAAGTGTGGCTTCTGGCCTGGACGTACTCCCTCAAGCCTCCATAGGTCCTTGAGGGGCTTTTTATTGTGGCGTCCAGGCCGGGCGTACTCCTTCAAGCCTCTATAGGACCCACCTTGCAAGGCCCCTGAACTTATGGCTCTTATTGGTAGACCATCCCCGTGCTGCCCACTCATCCGTACTATCCCCTCTAGGGCCCTCTGGTCCCTCAGGGTTTTCTTTTGCGTCTCTCGGGTTCGAACCTCAAACCTCCCTTAAGAGGTTCTTATTTCCTTCTCAACTACCAATTAAGCAGCTCAATTGATACTCGAGAAGGAAATAAGAACCTCTTAAGGAAGGTTTGAGGTTCGAACCCGAGGGACGCAAAAAAAAAACCTGAGGGGCTAGAAGGCCCAAGAGGAGACAATACGGATGAGTGGGCGGCACAAGGATGGTCTACCAATAAGAGCCATAAGTCCGGAGGCCCCGCAAGGTGGGTCCTATGGAGGCTTGAGAGAATACGCCCAGGCCAGACGCCACAATAAGAGTCTAAGTAAAAAGTAAGTAAAAGAGGTAATTAATTTTTTTTTAAGAAATAAAAAGAGATATAGATTTTATTCTACAATCAACCAATAACTAATGGTACAAGAGAATGATGTTGCTACTTGCTAGTGGGTACTAATTAGTAACCTAGTTGGCATGTGCAAATAGTTTCACATATAAGGTATTTTCTCTCACTATTTTGAAAAATAAAAAACAAAAAACTTAAAAGGTATTTGATAAATTGGTTTGAACTAAAAAAATGAGTTCAAATAGCATTTAAGAGCTTTATATTGCAGCTGTTGAGAGCTTTATACTATGAACGAGTTCAAACTAGTGTACCAAACATGCTATAAATTTAGAATAGGAATTTTAGAACAAATAATATGCAAAGTAACATGTGCGCACATGGATTGGAACAAATAAATGGTAATCCAATTCTATCATAGGTAGGGTAGGCCTCATTCTCAAAAGAAAGAAAAAAAAAAATGGTAGACGTCAAAGTAGTTGTCCAATAAATGGTGGTGTAATGTTTTCTTGGTAAGGATTTTCAAATCATTAAAATTCAATAGTAGTGTAGAAATTAAGAAAGAAACTCGGAAAATGGTTTGTTACATTTTCTCATCTCTGGGCTCACCACCATTGCTTATATCTGACAAAAAAAAAAAGATTCTTTCAAAACATTGCTAGGGACGGAGATATTGGTGTTTTCCTTATCATGAATTTTTAATTGTTTAATAGTTATTGGCTTCGTTATTTGTCATAATAACAACACTAGCATTTTTCTATGCCCTTAATTTCTAGACTCGACCAAAATGCACATTAATCCCTCCCACTAGAATACTATGTTGACTTATGAATGGATAATAATTGCCTAGTATATATAGTGTATCACATATTTTAGGACATTAAACAAGAAATTCATTGACAGAGAGGAGAAGAAAATTAACAATTAGAAACCTATATATAAAATCTATTTAGTAGTGATGAACAAAAATGGGTAACTCTTCTTATCTTGTAAAATTGAATGGTACACATGATCTTAACCCAAAATCAACTAGCTATGTTTCAATGGTCATGCATATCTCACAATGTAAAAGCGGAAGCTAAGGCTAGACAAAAGGATCTAGTATTAATTAAGTAGGGACACACTCTTATGGCATCTAATTTTGTGTTCTTTTTCTTAATTAGAAGATGTGTAGTGCTAAGTTAATGATGTGTGACACATGAATGCTTAAATGCCAAATTTAGGACTAAATAAAAAATTAAATCCTAAATCTTTATAACTTTTAACGACCTATCAAGAGGCATAACCTAACAGCAGTTTTTCAAGTAACTCCAACACAATGTTTTGAGTTCAAATTTCCAACCCCAATTTAAAAAAAAAAAAAAAAAAAAGATGGGTGGGGTTTTGCATACATAAAATACGTGTTTTGTCATACAGTAAATCAAAAGGTCCATGTTGTGTATATCAAAAAGTCCATGTTATGTATTCTGATGTAAAGAACAAAATAATTTTAAACTCCACGGAGCTACGATCTCTCACAATTGAGTGGACCCCATCAGTGGGACTCATCCAAATATGAGTGACGGGGTAGCAGCCTATCGAGTTAAATACCATTGCTCCGTAGAAAATGGGTGAATTTAATAATTATAATAGAAAACATCCCCAAAGGCTTAAATCTTTTTAGATCAAATTGTGACCAAAATATATAAACATGAGCACATTTTTTGCACTGACGAGCAGGCAAATGCCAAAGGGCCCACAACATACACTAGGACATTAATTGGTGTTTGGTAAAAGAAGAGATAAGTTAGAATTCATACTTGGCGAGCTTATCATGAAGTTTCCCTACAAAAGTTCAACTTGTTAAAAGAGGTTTGAATGTGATAAAGAGAGAATCTGTGGGAGATGCAGTCCATGCCCTGTGTAGTTGTCTGCATGCAAGGGAGGTATGGTTGGCTAGTGCTCTTTGGCCTTTACTTTACAAATTCCTAGACATCCCATTAGCTCACTTTGCTCCTTTTTGTCCGCATATGGCTCTAAGGATGATATGGACGTGTTCAGCGTGTTATTACGAAGCATATGGGGTGACAGAGACAGGTTGGTTTTTAGGGGGTACATGGGTGACCATAAGCAAATTTTAGCTAGAGCTGGACGTGTGTTGAGGGATTATAGTTCTTGTGAAAAAATAGGCCATCCCCAAAGATTCTCGACTACGATCCAAGCCCATCAGTTAGCGACCATCACCACCTGGTGTTGCGAAGATAAATGTTCATACAACTATTAAAGACTATCTTGACTTTGTTAATTACTAACTAATTACTATTACTTTGTTATTTCTTAATAAATGTTAACCACTATTAATTTAATGAACATCATTCATTTTAATTATTATATAATTCCCACTTAATTATTTGAGATTATTAATTAATTAATAATTGAATAGTACTTAAATTTAATTATCATTAAAATTAAGATTTTTATTACTGAAATAATTATTCTTAATTTAGATTGTTCATTTTAAGATTCTAAATTATTAAGATTATTAATTTACATTAATACTTAACTATTTTTAAAATTCTAAAGACAATCAAATAATATATTTCACATAATCTCTTATTCAATTTAACATATTAACCAAACCATATAATACACATAACCAAAATTAAAAAATAATAAACCTATAATATAAAATCCCATATTACACATAACCTTCAATTACACACTTTACACAAAATCACATAATCACACAACTCATAACTCACATTACACAAATTAAGTATTCAACATATAATCATATATTACACAAATTATATTCAATTAACACATAATCATACCATATATATTCAATTAAACACATAATCACCTATCATATATAGCATTTCAACTAACCATACAATGATATATTACACCTAAACATTATCAACAAACTAACAAATAATTACAACTAACAAAACAATTTGCAAACAAATTAAGAAAACAAAACTCACATTTAATCACTACAAAACCGAGGTGATTTGAAATGAGGATGCAGCGATGGTGGTGGATGGTGATGGCAATAGGGATAATGGTGGCGGCAATAGCGGGAAAGAGTGAGCATGGAAAAGGGAGGGAAAGAGAGAGAGAAAGAAAAGGTAGTGGAGCTGGGCAGGGCTGTTAGGGCGGGGAATGTGGAAGATGGTGAGGGCGGAGTAGGGCAGCACTAGGTTGGGCAAGGGCGACAGCTAGAGGAGAAAAAATGGAAAAAGAGAGATAGATGGTGGCAGAGGAGGAAAAAAGAAGGGAGAGAGAGGCAGTGGTTCATGAGTTGTGTTATCTCCTATTTGTAGTTTAGTTGTGGTTTTCATCAAGGCATGTAATAATTCCTTATTTTCATACACTTTTGTTATTTTTTATTGGACGGTGGTTTGGATATCTATTTTTCTTTTGCCTTTTAATCATGTATGCATGTATTTTTTTGGTTCGGTGAGACCCAAACGATACTCTTGCGGTATTTTTATTGTAATGTTATTTCAGTGCTTTCTTTGAAAATGTTTTTAAATTATTTCTTGAATATTTTTAAACACTAGGTAACTTAAAATATTGAAATTAAAACTGGTTGGACATAGGCTAATCTGTATAGATGGTTAAATTTTTTTATGTTGTCTCCATTTTATAATCAATGTTCAAGTTTGATTTTAATCATTATCATAAGTAAGAAGGCATGTCACTAATCATGGTTTTGGGGCATGATAATAACCATCTAGTGTATGCTCAGAGTTTTCACAATATTATTTGTCCTTCTAATGTAGAAAATAGTTTATCAACGATATGCTCTACAAGGAATGACTGTGACAAGATAATCTTAGGCAAATTTATGAGATAAAGACTCTTTTGAAAATCAAAGTCATAAAGGAAAAAAGAAAAAAAAAAACTAGAAAACAATCATGTTAGTACTTAGAAATAGTTGGAAGTTTTGGCTTGGGGTTCAGCTAGATGATCTGGATATTTTGAGACTCATCAAAGGGAATTAGTTTAACATGCACGCTTTTAGTGTTAATGTTTCTGGCTTATAATGGGACACATATATATAAAACAACTCTCATGTGCGTGTAGGTACATGTAGTATTGTTATCAAGAAATAATTAAATGATTGCTTAGCTCGCTTCACATATTTCAATTGAATAAAATATTCTAGTACATGTGGGGCAAAATTTTTTGATGAATTATAAGTAGACACGTCACATATATATAGTCACCCATTGTTACACAAAAAGGCAAAAACAAAGGAAAAGAAACTTGATTTCTAAAGAAAATTTCAAGACCCCGTAACAATTCATTTTCTTTTTTCTTGATTTCTTCATTCTTCCATTCAAGAAATCCTATAGAGATTTAACAATTTTGCATGATGAAACGGGCTTTTGACCATGTTTTAGAGCAGCATTCCACACCAAGTCAATTCTATCGACATCAATCGCTCTGACTTCATGATGAGTCCAACCATCTAACAAATGGACCACTCCACCTGCATGGCATGCATGCATAACTCCTCCATCCATCGTGTACTGTAACAAATAAACAACAAGATTTACAAACGGATTAACTTCATGACAAAGTTTGTTTGGAAATATAGTTTGAAGTAGGTGGTTTTGTTACGGTATTAATTTGAATTACTACAGTGTTTAAGTTCAAACTATTGGTTCAAACTATAAATATTCTTAAGCGGGATAGTAATCTAAGTTCTATTGAAAGATAATTAGTAAACATATTGTTGTCATCAAAGTAGGGATTTTCACCTCACAAGAGCCAAGCCCTTCAACATCATCTGGTAGCATTATGGTTGGAAGATCACCATAAGTGCAATCTCTTCTGAATGGCAGGATTGGTGGTACCACAAATTGATGAAAAAGTGTCCCAGATTGAGGTCAACTTTTCTCTCTTGGCGTTATCCACTTGCCAACAATCCCTGTTTGCAATCGGTATCAAGACAAATCAAAATTATTCAAAAGTTATTTATAATGTAAGTGTGCGTTTTTTTTAATAGACAAGATAACCAAGTTCATGGAGACTAAGCACATCCAAACTAGGTTAACAACTATTCTGGTCCTTAATTATAAAGTGCCAAAAAAACAGCTCAAAATGAGCTAATCTATAGAGGATTTATATGAACATGTTATTTGATAGAGGATTTGGTTGCTAAAGGGTGTCAACTTATAGCTGGGATCACTACTACAAATTGTGGATTCTACGACGGTTTATAACCGTCGTGGAAAAATTTTACGATGGTTAAAAAACCGTCGTGAAAACTTTAGTCGTGGTACGATATGGAGTTTTCACGACGGTTTTTTACCATCGTATAATATAAAAATTTACGCGGGAAGGGGTTGTAATGTAGTAATTTTCCACGACGGTTTTTCAAAAAACAGTCGTAGAATACTAAAGATTCCATGACGGTTTTTCAAGAAACCGTCGTGGAATGCCAATTTTTCACGATGGTTTTTTAAAAAACCGTCATGAAAAATTGTCATTCCCCTAAAAAAAATCTCTAAAAATCTCCAAACATGTGGACCGTCGTGAAAAATTTGTATTCCTCTAAAAAAAATCTCCAAAAATCTCCAAACATGTGGTGGGTATCACAATAATACTTAGGCATCACAAACACATAAAAAGTAACATATTCTCACACCAAAATACTAAATGTTGTTCAAAGTTCTTTCAAACACCAAATATAAGTAACACATACTAAATGGCAAAAAACAAATTAATGTAACTAATATTAAAACTAAAACTAAAGGTAAATAACACTAAATTAAATAACCAAATAATGCTAAGTTTAGAACTAACAATAATACTAAACTAAAAGTAATAGTTTGAAATTTACCAAAGGCGATGGAGTTGGTGGAACGACCAAGGATGAGTCGAATGGTGGTGGAGTCGGTAGAATGTGAAGGGATGAGGATGAACGGTGGCGAATGGCATCGGATGTGTTAAGTAGGTCATGGAGAGAGTGATAGAGGAATGTCAAAGTCGGTAGAATGCCATGGGGGTTGGGTTCGTCGGTGGCTAGGTTGTGGGAGAGGAGTTAGAGAGAGAAAGGGGTTTGAGAGTTAGTGGGTTTGAGTTAGAGAAATTTCGAACAAATAGGGAAAGCCATGTCATTGGCGCGGGATTAAATTTTGGAGGAATACTAAAAATTTCAAACATGCGAGACATTTCACGACGTTTTTTGCTAAAAAACTGTCGTAGAATCCTTGGTACCTTTCACGACGGTTTTTATAAAAACCGTCGTAGAAGGTCCCAAGGTTTAAAATTTTTAGTATCCTGCCCAAATTTAACCTTTGTGAAAGATTAATTTTTGATGAGCTACTAAAAATTTCAAATATGCAAAACCTTCCACGACGGCTTTTATAAAAACCATCGTGAAAGGTTAAATTGGACGGAACACTAAAAATTTCAAACCTCGAACCTTCCACGACGGTTTTTATAAAAACCATCGT
The DNA here is from genome assembly GCA_946598075.1 of Artocarpus hirsutus. Taxonomy (NCBI): domain Eukaryota; kingdom Viridiplantae; phylum Streptophyta; class Magnoliopsida; order Rosales; family Moraceae; genus Artocarpus; species Artocarpus hirsutus. Next base: position 36,461 of record CAMOHE010046986.1, read on the forward strand.
GAAAAGTCCCAAGGCTTAAAATTTTTAGTATCTCGCCTAAATTTAACCTTCGTGAAAGATTAAATTTTGACGACTACCAAAAATTTCAAACATGTAGAGCATTTCACGATGGTTTTTACTAAAAACTGTCGTGAAAGCCTTGGTACCTTTCACGACGGTTTTTGTAAAAACCGTCGTAGAAGGCCCCGAGGTTTGAAATTTTTGGTATCCCACCCAAATTTAACCTTCATGAAAGATTAAATTTTGACGACTACTAAAAATTTCAAACATGTAGAACATTTCACGATGGTTTTTAATAAAAACCGTTGTGAAGGCCTTCCACAATGGTTTTTACAAAAATCGTTGTGGAAGACCTTGAACCTTTCACGACGGTTTTTAGTAAAAACCGTCGTGGAAGGCCTTCCACGACAGTTTTTCTTCCACGACGGTTTTTATTTGAAAATTTTAGTTTCCCGCCCAAATTTAACCTTCGTGAAAGATTAAATTTTGACGACTACTAAAAATTTCAAATATGTAGAACATTTCATGACGGTTTTTATTAAAAACCATCGTGGAAGCCTCGGTACCTTTCACGACGGTTTTTACAAAAACCGACGTGGAAGGCCTTTCACCTTTCACGACGATTTTTATAAAAACCGTCGTGGTAGCTCCCGCTAATACCACGACGGTTTTAGTCTTCGTGGGCATAACTCGCCACGTTTTTTTTCCCTTATTACGACGGTTTTTGAGAAATGGTCATTAAATAAAGGTCGTATAATCTCAAATTTGTTGTAGTGGATATGATAGTTCCTTTTGATATCAGATATTATCTCTTGTCATTTATTAAGAAAAAAGATTTATATAGATCGTATTAGAGTGTTCTCGTGCAGTTTAATAATTATCACAAAAAATTAGGCCCTAAAATTGTACATGTGAATTTGTTATAGTAGTGATCTATATATAGCATTGCCCTTATGAGGTACCTTGCAATTTTGGGCTGCATGGTATTTTGTGACTTGCACAAGGTAGCTCTGGCACTCCGCTGAGGCCTCCTTTTGAATCTTTTGAAACCTCTCTGTTGATAGAGTCAGCATCTATAGATTTAACAACAATTTGTACATGAGAACCCTTTGTATTTAAGTATATGCATGAAATTATAATAAGCAAGTGTTATGATCATCACCACCCTCAGTTTCTTAACCCTATGTCCCTGTTAATAATGATGCACCGAAGTGATCCACAATACTTGCTTTTTTGGCAGAAAATAAACTAATTGGTAACGTGTTATTTATCAAACAAAAAAACGATAATGGATGTAAATGATGAACCAAAAAATTTTTTCACAATATTGTTGCATGCATTCGGCCATTCCCATGTTCTTATTTTTCAGCCCATAAAATGTGATTTTTTTATTTTACTGACTGTCCTTGCTATTAAAAAAAAGACAAAAATATGGAAAAGTAAAGCATAATGTTTTGTATAGTCAAAGTTTTTCGCGTAAATATCAATCAATTTAATTAGTACCATGACAAACCACAAATATGAAATAAAAAAAAAGGAGAGTAATTTTCTGGCAGAAACCCAACCAGTGTTGCATGTTTCTTAAACAGTTAGATATATTCAAAAACACTTTTTTTGCAAATATGACGGCTGATAAATAGATACTCATTGATAGGGATCTTTTTGAATTCCCAAAGAAAAATTGTCAAAAAAAAAAAAGAATAGAGAAAGAAAGAAATTCTACAAACTATAAAATGGAGACACAGAGGAGGATATACTTACAAGAACTCGCACTTTTCTTTGACAAAGGTAAAGAGCAATGGCTCGGCCAAGCTTGGAAGTTGCTCCTGTTAGAAAAAACTCTATGCCCTCCTTGGGAATCTCGTTTAGAATAACCAAGCAGTTAAGGTGTTACCATGAACAACTCAAACTTTGAGGTTTGGGTGCTTGCTAACGAAGAGCGTCCCACCATCGTTGAGAGCTTCATTCTGCCAATATAATATTCAAAAAATTCAACAACAAAAAAAAGGAAAAAAAAAAAGAAAAGAAAAAAGAGTCATGGGTACTTAATACAAAGGCTTTACGTCGTGGTCCCTGTTTAACAATCATGGTCTCTTTCTTGATGAGCAAAAAATTTTTAAAAAAATAATACTAAGAAACTTAAAAAAAAAGATGCGGTGGCAACTATGCAATGAAAATGCATTATAAGAGTCTAAGTAAAAAGTAAGTAAAAGAGGTAATTAATTTTCTTTTGAGAAGTAAAAAGAGATATAGATTGTATTTTACAATCAGCAAATAACTAATGGTACTAGAGAATGATGTTGCTGCTTGCTAGTGGGTACTAATTGGTAACCTAGTCGGCAATTGCAAACAGTCTCACATGTAGGGTCTTTTCTTTCATAGTTTATTTATTTTTATAAAAAAAACAAAAACTTATCAAAGGTATATGGTAAACTGTTTTGAACTGAAAAAAAAAAGTTTAAATAGCATTTAAGAGCCTTATATTGTAGCGATCGAGAGCTTTTACACTGTAGAAGAGTTCAAACCGGTGTACCTAACATGCTATAGACAAATAATATGCGAAGTAACATGTGCACACATGGATTGGAACAAGTAAATGGCAATCCAATTCTATCATAGGTAGGGTAGGCATCATTCTCAAAAGAAAGAAAAAAAAAGTAGACATCAAAGTAGTTGTTCAATAAATGGTGGTGTAATGTGTTTTCTTCGTAGGGATTTTCAAATCATTAAATTTCAATAGTAGTGTAGAAATTAAAAAAGAAGCTCGGAAAATGATTTGTTACATTTCTCGTCTGTGGGCCCATCACCATTGTTTATATCTCAAATAAAAAAAAAGAACTATTTTAGAAAAGGTCATGATTTTTGTTTAAGAACTCTATGACAACCTTTTAGTATATAATTACAAAAGTACAAAAATATTTCATTACCAAATAAATTCATTAAGTCATACAAAAACATCACAACATAAAAGTTCAACAATTTACCTTTAAAATAGTCTAAAAACCTAGCTTCAATAAAAATTCCATAACACATAAAATATTCATCATATTATCATGAGACTTTCCAATTTATAATTAACATATACATAAACACATACACATGAAATTTCATCAGAAAATATTCATTTTCTTTCATGAACAAAGGCTACATTTATGTGCACCTAAACAATCAGCAATAATTTTCATGAGTGGCAGAGAGGAGAAAATTCATAACTAATCATAGAAAAATCCAATTAACTTGAAATTTTGAGGAACATTACATAACACATGCATGAATAACATATTAAAATTTTAGAACAAACAAAAACTTATAGAAATAGTTATAGCAGTCGTATTAAGGAGAAGAAATACCGAAAAAAAATGAACCCTTACCTCTAAACGAATTCTTCTCAAACTCCTTCGAATTCACCCAAAGAAATTTCAATATTCTTTTAATTGATTGCAACCGAAATTAAAGAGAGAAGAGAAGAAGAGAACATGGTGAAGGAAGAAAAAGTTTGGGAAAAATATATATATATTTTTTAGAGAGAGAAAGAGTGAAATTATCATAAGAATTTGAGAATGGCATAAAAAGAAGTTATTCTTTTCTATAACATCAGAATTTTCTAACTAAATTAGTGTAAATTTGCATGGGAAGGGAGAGAATTGAGGGGGAAAAAGTCAAGTTTCCAAGAGTGGTTCAAGTTACCATATTTCTCAATCACAAAGGAGGAAACTTCATCAATTAAATCTAATCAATCAAAAGTCAAATGTTCTATTACCCAAAATAAGAAAAATTAAGCCAAAGATATGCCAATTAATCAACAATCATTATCCAATCACATCCAATCATCATTGTCACAAAGTTTGGATGATTTCTACTAATTGCTCATCAACAGTCTTTAGCCTACCGATAGCTCAGTTCGGCCTGCCGAAGGTTTGAGGTCTGGCCTGCCGATTATATTCATCGGCCTGCCATTCCGTAAGAGTCATTTTGGCCTATCGAACTACATAATTCGGCCTACTGATCTGCCTTAACACACTAAAATTCATCAAAGCATTAAATTATTACAAAATTTATAATTAAACATACAACATAAATAACATGAACACTTTGAGCATATCGATTCCATGTGACCGTCACCTGTCATAATACTTAAAATAAAATGGTTAGCACAATTATATCATATATCATAACACATATCAATAAAGAAAAATCCTTAACATCGTTACTCATCCGTTACATGAAAATCGACGAGTGTTACATTTATTGTAATGTTATTTCATTGTTTTCTCTGAAAATGTTTTTAAATTATTTCTTGAATATTTTTAAACATAGGTAGCCTAAACATTGAAATTAAAATGGTTGGACTTTGGCTAATCTGTATAGGTGGATATATTTATTTTATTCTATCTCCATTTTATAGTCGATGCTCAAGTTTAATTTTAATTCATTATCCTAAGTAAACAGCCATATTCATTATCCCGATTTAGGGGCATGACAATAACCCCCTAGCGTATGCTCAAAGCTTTTCCAATATTATTTGTCCTTCTAATGTAGTAAATAGTTTATCAACGAGATAATCTACAAGAAATGAATGTGACAAGATAATCTTAGGTAAATTTATGAGATGAAGACTCTTTTGAAAATAAAGGACTTGAAGGAAAAAAAAAAGTAACTAGAAACAATCATGTTATCACATAGAAATAGTTAAAATTTTTGGCTTCGGGTTCAGTTGGATAATTTGGATATTTTGAGACTCATCAAAGGGAATTAGTTTAACACACATATTTTTGGTGTTAATGTTTATGGCTTATACTAGGACACATATATATAAAAGAACAACTCTCGTGTATGTATATATAGCAGTGTTATAAAGAAATAATTAAAAAACAGCTTAGCTGGCTTCACACATTTCAATTAAATAAAATATTCTAGTACATGTTGGGCAACAATTTTTGATGAATTATAAGTAGACACGTCACATATATATAGTCACCCATTTTCACATAAAAGAAAAAAAAAAGAAAAGAAACTTGATTTTTGAAGAAAATTGTAGGACTTAGTTATGATTCGTTGTCTTTTTTCCTGATTTCTTCAGTCTTCCATTCAAGAAATCCTACATAGAATTAACAATTTTGTTTGATGAAACAGGCTTTAGACCATGTTTTAGAGCAGCATTCTACACCAAGCCAATTCTGTCGACATCAATCACTCCAACTTCATGATGACTCCAACCTTTTAACAAATGGACCACTCCACCTGCATGGCATGCATGCACAACTCCTCTATCCATCGTGTACTATAACTAACAATCAACAAGATTTACAAATGGATTAACTTTATGACAAAGTTTGCTTGGAAACATAGTTTGAAGTAGGTGGTTTTGCTACAAAATTAATTTGAATTACTTAAGTGTTTAAGTTGGAACTGTTGGTTCAAACTATATAAGTTCCTAAGCGGGATAGTAATCTGAGTTCTATAGAAAGATAATTAGTAAATATATTGTTGTTATCAAAAGAGACATTTTCACCTCACAAGATCCAAGCCCTTCAATGTCATTTGGTAGCCTCATGGCTGCAAGGTCATCATAAGTGCAATCTCTTCTAAATGGCAGGATTGGTACCACAAACTGATGAAAATGTGTCCTAGATGGAGCCCAACTTCTCTTGGCGTTATCCACTTGCCAACAATCCATGTCTGCAATCAGTATCAAGACAAGTCATATTTTTAGGAAAAAGTATTCAAAAGTAATTTATAATGTAATTAGTGTACATTTTTTAATAGAGACAGGATAACCAAGTTCAAGGAGAGCACATCAAAACCAGGTTAACAACTATTCTGGTCCTTAATTATAAAGTGTAAAGAAAACAGCTCAAAACGAGCTAATCTATAGAGGATTTATATGAACATGTTATTTGATAGAGGATTTGGCTGCTAAAGGGTGTCAACTTATAGTCAAGATATGATAGTTCTCTTTGATATAAGATTTTCTCTCTCGTCATTTATTAAGAGAAAAGATTTATATAGATCATATTAGAGTGTTCTTGTGCAGTTTAATAATTATCACAAAAAATTATGGCCTAAAATTAAATGTACGAATTTGTTATAATAGTGATCTATATACAGCATTGTCCTTATGATGTACCTTACAGTTTTCGGCGAATGGTATTTGTGACAAGCACAAGGTAGCTTTGGCACTCCGCTGGGGCCTCCTCCTGAATATTTTAAAACTTCTCTGTTGTTAGAGTCAGCATCTGTAGATTTAACAACAATTTGTACATGAGAACCCTTTGTGTGTAAGTATATGCATGACATTACAATAAGCAAGTGTTATGATCACACCACCCTCAATTTCTTAACCCTATGTCATTGTTTATAATGATGCACCGATGTGATCCATAGTACTCACTTTTTTGGCACAAAATAATCTTGGTAACGTGTTATTGATCAAACAAAAAACAATAATGGACGTAAATGATGAACCATAAAATTTTTCACAATATTGTTGCATGCGTATGGTCATTCCTATGTTCTTATTTTTCAGCCCATGACATGTGATTTTTAATTTACTGACTGTCCTTAATATTTTAAAAAAGGCTAAAATACGGAAAAATAAAGCATATTATTTTGTATAGTTGAAGTTTTATCGCGTAAATGTCAATCAATTTAATTAGACCACATATATGAAATAAAAAATAAGACTAATTCGCGGGCAAAAACCCAACCAACAATGTACGTTTTCTAAACCATTAGATATATTTAAGATTACTATTTTTATAAATATGATGGCTGAAAGAAAGATAGATACTCAACTATAGGTACCTTTTTGAATTCCTCGTTCCTTTGTCAAACTAAAAGAGAGAGAGAAAAAAAGAACCATGACAAAACATAAAATGGAGACAAAGAGGAGACAAAACATAAAATGGAGACAAAGAGGAGGATATACGTACAAGAACTCGCACTTTTCTTTGGAAAAGGTAAAGGGCCATGGCTCTGCCAAGCTTGGAAGTTGCTCCTGTTAGAAAAACCTCTGTGACGTCCTTGGGAATCTCGTTTAAAACAACCGCAGCAGTTAAGGTGGTTCCATGAACAACTCGAACTTTGAGGTTCGGGTGCTTGCTCACGAAGAGCGTCCCACCACCGTTGAGAGCTTCATTCTGCCAATATAATATTCAAAAAATTCAACAACAAAAAAAAAAGGGGAAAAAAAAGAAAAAAGAGTCATAGTGTACTTAACACAAAGGCTTTACGCCGTGGTCCCTGTTTACCAATCATGGTCTATTTCTTGATGAGCAAAAAATTTTTAAAAAAAATAATACCAAGAAATTTAGAAAAAAGATGCGATGGCATCCATGCAATGAAAATGGATTATAAGAGTCTAAGTAAAAAATAAGTAAAAGAGGTAATTAATTTTCTTTTGAGAAATAAAAAGAGATATAGATTGTATTTTACAATCAGCAAATAACTAATGGTACGAGAATGATGTTGGTACTTGCTAGCGGGTACTAATTAGTAACCTAGTCGGCAAGTGCAAACAGTCTCACATGTAAGGTATTTTCTCTCACAGTTTATTTATAAAAACAAAAAACAAATAACTCATAAGGTATTTGGTAAACCATTTAGAACTAAAAAAATGAGTTCAAATAATATTTAAAAGCTTTATATTGTAGCTACTGAGAGCTTTACACTGAGGAAGAGTTCAAGCCGGTATACCAAACATGCTATAGACAAATAATATGCAAAGTAACATGTGCACACATAGATTGGAACAAATAAATGGTAATCCAATTCTATCATAGGTAGGGTAGGCGTCATTCTCAAAGGAAAGAAGGAACAAATAGACATCAAAGTAGTTGTCCAATAAATGGTGGTGTAATGTTTTCTTGGTAGGTACTTTCAAATCATTAAGACGGAGACAGGGGCGGGGGTTTGTGAGATGTGTTATCTCCTATTTGCAGTTCAGTTGTGGTTTTCGTCAAGGCATGTAATAATTTTTTATTTTCATACACTTTTGTTATTTTTTATTGTATTGTAGTTTGGATATCTATTTTTCATTTTGTGTTTTAATTATGTATGCACATACTTTGAGGTTCGGTGGGACCCAAATGGTACTCTTGCAGTATTTTTATTATAATGTTATTTCAGGGTTTTCTTTGAAACTGTTTTTAAATTATTTCTCGAATATTTTTAAATAGTAGGTAACTTAAAACATTGAAATTAAAACTAGTTGGACTTAGGCTACTCTATTTAGATGGTTATATTTATTTAATGCTGTCTCCATTTTATAATCAATGTTCATGTTCATGTTTAAGTTAAATCATTATCGTAAGTAAGCAGCCATGTCACTAATCACGGTTTTGAGGCATGACAATAACCCTTTGACGTATGCTCAGAGTTTTTACAATATTATTTGTCCTTCTAATGTAGAAAATAGTTTATCAACAATATACTCTGCAAGGAATGAATGTGATATGATAATCTTAGGCAAATTTATGAGATGAAGACTCTTTTGAAAATCAAAGTTTAAAGGAAAAAAAAAGTAACAAAAAAATGATCATGTTATTACTTAGAAATAGTTGGAATTTTTGGCTTCATCAAAGGGAATTAGTTTAACATGCATGTTTTTGGTGTTAATGTTTCTGGCTTATAATGGGACACATATATCTAAAACAACTCTCATGTGCGTGTAGTTATATGTAGTATTGTTATAAAGAAATAATTAAATGACAGCTTAGCTCCCTTCATACATTTTAATTGAATAAAATATTCTAGTACATGTGGGGCAACAATTTTTGATGAATTATAAGTAGACACGTCACATATATACAGTCACCCTTTATTGCATTAAAAGAAAAAAAAAAAAGAAAAGAAACTTGACAAATAATATGCAAAGTAACATGTGCACACATGGATAGGAACAAATAAATGGCAATCCAATTCTATCATAGCTAGGACATTATGAATGGATAATAATTTTCTAATATATATATACTATGTTACATATTTTAGGACATTAAACAAGAAATTCATAAACAGAGAGGGAAAGAAAATTAACAATTGGAAACCTATTGATAAAATCTATTTAGTGGTGATGCACAGAAATGGGTAACTCTTCTTATCTTGTAAAATTGAATGGCACACATTATCTTAACCCAAAATCAATTAGCCATGTTCCAATGGTCAAGCATGGCTCAAAATGTAAAAACGGAAGCTAAGGTCAGACAAGGGGATCCAGTATTAATTAAGTGGGGACACACTCTTATGTAGAGGTGGCAATAAACGTGTTCATGTCATGTTTGTATCGGCACGTTTACGACAGACACGTCTAGCCCGAATACAAACACAAACACGACACGATTAATAAATGTGCCGAAAATACAAACACAAATACGACACACCTATGGCACGCGTAACACGGCACGACACAATTAACAAGATTATTAAACGTGTCGTAATGGGTTAACACGATAACAACACGCATATGACACGTTTATGACCCAGTTAACTAAAAATTAAAAAAAATTAAAAAAATTAAAAAAATTAAAAAAAAGCCAATAAAGAAAGTTAACAAAAGCACAATATCTAATTAATACTAACCTATTATAAATGTTTCAAATATTTTTATTTTTAAGTTTAAATGTGTTATAAATAGGCGGGTCGTGTCGTGCCATATCAACACATTTACGGCCCTTTTAATTAAACGTATTAAGGCATGTTTAGTGTGTTAGCACAAATCCAGCCCGTTTATTTTCGTGTTATTCATGCCAACCCATTTATGGCACAATGAATAAACATGCGGTCTAAACTCGTTTATCTCGTGTAGTTTTTGTATTGTGTCATCGTACCGTGTCTGAAATTGCCGACCCTACTCTTATGGCATCTAATTTTGTGTCTTTTTTTTATGGCATATTAGAAGATGCGTAGTGCTAAGTTAATGATGTGTCACGCATGAATGCTTAAATGCCAAATTCATGACTAAATAAAAAATTTAACCTTAAGTCTTGGTAACTTCTAACGACTTATCAAGAGCCATAACTTAATAGTACTAATTTTACATCTAACTCTGCCACAATGTTTCAAGTTCAAATTTTCATACCCAATTTCAAAAAAAAAATAAAGGTGGGTGGGGTTTTGCATACACAAAATTCGTATGTTACCATACAATTAAATCAAAAAGTCCATGTTGTACATTCTCGTGTAGAGAAGAAAAATAATTTTAAACTCAACGAAGCTACCATCTATCACAATTGAGTGGGCCATAACAATGGAACTTATCCAAATGTCACTACAAGAAAAACTACATTTAACGACATATTATATACAACATGTAGTTTTTAAATGTCGTTGAAAAGTACATATAACGACATCTCCAACAAAGATGTCGTTAACAACATTTAAAACAATAATTAACGACATCTATATAGATGTCGTATTAAAGGTCTCCTTTTAACGACAATAGTTTAGTGTCTTTAAATTATTTAA
>CAMOHE010046987.1:0-13347 GCA_946598075.1 Artocarpus hirsutus
GGAGCTATGGATTCCATATCTATGAATAATAGGTCTACGTCATCAAGAGTCAAGCCTCCAATGTACCGGCATGCATACCACTATTAAGATATGGGTGTCACCCTTTGGCACATCAAAAGACACAAGTCAAGACAACGGGCCCACTAGTCATCTCAGGATTAAGATGCAATACAAATGATTGTCTAAAGTGAATCGATTTGCTAAGACAGAATTATTAATCCAAATCAATTCACTTTATGTCCCGATTCAACACATCGTCACCTATGACAATGTGCCATTGTTTCTATTCACGGAGTCCACCTCCGATGGTCAAGACAAACCATCTCCCAATAGGGATATAGACAACATAACAATCTTTACATGAATAAAGCGCCCAACTTTATTCCCTCAATTGCGGATCTTATGATTTAGACTGTCACCTTAAGAATCGTGTCTTCCGCATAATCTGTCCATCATATGCCCAATTCTTAAAGGTTTAGACCGACAGTCTCAGACTATTGTTTGCTTATCATACATTCAACAAATATGAACGTAAAGAGGACAATATTTGGTATATAAATAATAAATTCTTTATTGATAAAAATGTCTAGAAAAACTAATTACTTTTTTACTCCATTAGGGCATACATGTCTAACAGATTTTGCCATAAAACATTAACCAAAGAAGTTTCTTTATTCCTTAAGATTTTAGTCTTTGATCTAAAATCTCAATTGGCTTTTCATTATAGCTGAGGTCTTCTCGTATTTCAATCACCTGTGGCTTGATCACATGCATAGGGCTAGAACGTACTTCTTGAGCATCGAAACATGGAACACATTATGGATAGATGACATCTCTGATGGCAAACTCAAATGATAAGCCACCTTGCCTATCCGCTTCACAATCTCGTAGGGTTCGATGAACGTTGGGTTCAACTTGCCTTTCTTTCTGAATATCATAATTCCTTTCAGTGGTGCAACTTTCAAGAATACAGAATTGCCTATAGCAAATTCTAAGGGTCTTTTTCTTTTGTTGGCTTAGCTTTTCTATCTCCTTTAAGCCATCTCAATTCTCTTTCGTATTAACTTTATCATCCCAGAAATCTTGTTAATAAAATCAGTCTTTTCACTGTTGATGTTTTCCATCATTTTCTTTTCACTAGCTTCATGTCAACATATAGGCGACCTACATTTCTGTCCATATAAAGCCTCATAAGGTGCCATTCCAATTGTCACCTAATAGCTGTTGTAGTAAGCGAATTCCACTAACAGTAACATTTTACACCAGCTCGTCATGTAATCAAGGGTATAGGCACGAAGTATATCCTTTAAAATCAAATTTGTCCTTTCTGTTTGGCCATCCGTCTGAGGATTAAAAGCTATGCTGAAGTGTAACTTAGTTCCCATTATGGCTTGTACACTTTTCCAAAGTTTGGATGTGAACCTGCCGTCAAAATCAAAGATGATAGACTTAGGAATCCCATAAAGTCTCACTATTTCTTTGACATAAAGCTTCTCCAATCGCTCCATAAAGTAATTGATCTTGATGGGGATAAAGTGTGCCATCTTTGTTAATCGGTCAATAATCACCCATATAGCATCAAAGCCATTCATTGTTTTTGGCAATCCTGTGATGAAATCCATTGCAATTTCTTCCCATTTTCATTCAGGTATCTGAATTGCTTGCAAATCGCCGCCCGGCCTTTGGTGTTCAGTTTTGACTAACTGGCATGTCAAACATTTCTTTACATACATAATATTGCGTTTCATTCCATACCACCAAAAGCTATCCCTTAGATCGTTGCACATCTTTGTGGCGCCTGGATGAATTGAGTAAGGAGTGTAATGGATTTCCACTAAAATCTTTTTCCTTAGACCATTAACATTAGGAACACATAAGTGGCTCTTAAGATATAGAGTTCCATCATCAGCTATATGAAACTCTTCACATTTTCCTTCATGGATTTTCCGCTTAATTCTTGCTAGACTTATATCTTCGTCTTGTTTACTTAAAATTTCATCAAACAATGATGGAGCAATCATCAATGTGGAAAGCTGTTCTGATATCAGTTCCAGATCAAAGTCAAAAATTTCTTTCCTTAAAGGCTGAGACAACGCTTGCAAGGACATCAATGTTGCAACTGTCTTCCTGCTTAAAGCATTAGCCACTTGATTAGCCTTTCCTAGATGATAAAGGATTTCACATTCATAATCCTTCACCGGCTCTAACCATCTTCATTGCCTTATATTCAGGTCCTTCTGGGTGAATAAGTACTTCAAACTTTGATGGTCGGTGAAGATCTTACATTGGACTCCATACAAGTAATGTCTCCAAATCCTTAATGCAAAAACCACGGTTGTCAATTCGAGATCATGAGTAGAATAATTCTTCTCATAATCTTTTAGCTATCTCGAGGCATAGGCAATTACTCGATCATTTTACATCAACATCGCCCCAAGGCCCATCTTAAAAGCATCACTGTAAATAACAAACCTTTTGTTTCCTTCTAGAATAGCCAAGACTGGAGCCGTAGTCAATGGTTTTTTTTAATTCTTGAAAGTTCTGCTCGTATGCATCTGTCCATTCAAACTTCTTTCCCTTGTGGGTCAGGTTCGTGAGAGGCGTTGCTATCTTAGAGAATTCTTCCATAGATTTTTGGTAGTAACTAGCTAGTCCCAAGAAGCTTCTTATCTCGCTTGCATTCTTCGGTTGCTTCTAGTTAAGAACAACTTCAACTTTAGCAGGATCCACCATTATTCCATCCTTTGATACAACATGTCCCAAGAAAAATACACTATTGAGCCAAAACTCACATTTAGAGAACTTTGCATACAGCTTATGTTGCTTCAAAGTCTCTAACACAATCCTCAATTGTTTGGTATGCTCTTCTCAACTCTTCGAATACACTAAGATATCATCGATAAATACTATAACAAATTTATCGAGATATTCCTTGAATACCCAATTCATCAAATCCATAAAAGCTGCAGGTGCATTCGTTCGGCCAAAAGGCATAACCATGAATTCATAGTGACCATACCTCAATCTAAAAGCTATCTTAGGGATGTCTTCTTCTTTGATCTTCAACTAATGGTATCCCGACCGCAAATCAATCTTTGAGAACACAGATGTGCCCTTATGTTGATCAAACAAATCATCAATCCTAGGCAACAGGTTCTTGTTCTTGATCGTCACTTTGTTCAGCTCGCGATAATCAATGTAGAGTCTCATGGAACCATCCTTCTTCTTGACAAACAAAACTGGTGCTCCCCATGGTGAATGACTTGGTCAGCTAAAGCCTTTATCAAGAAGTTCCTTTAATTGAGCATGTAACTCCTTTAATTCCGCTGGAGTCATTTTGTATGGTGCCTTTGAAATCGAATCAGTGCCTAGGGCGAGTTTGATCTCAAATTCGATTTCTCTATCTGGAGGTAAGCTTGACAGGTCATCTAAAAATACTTCTAGAAATTCTTAAACAATTGTAACATCTTCAATCTTTGTCTTGTCTTCTTGACTTTTATCTACGATGTTCGCCAAATAACCCATACATCCATTTGCTAGTAGCTTTCTCACCTACACGGCTGACGAAAACATGTTTGGCTTTCTTCTGGATACAGCCACGAACACGAATTTTTCTTTGCCTTTCGAATGGAAAATCACCTTTTGGCTTTGGCACTTGATAGATGATTATACTTACTTAGGAAATCCATCCCAAGAATTATATCATAATCATACATATCAATTACAATAAGATTGACAAATAGAAATAGTTTTTTTTTTTTGTTATCCGCAAAGGAACTGTGCACAAATAATGCGCAGACATCATCACTTCCCCAAAGGGTAGTGTCGTAGTGAACGCCTGTCTCATAGGTTCTAAATGTTCTCCTAACTTCTTAGTAAATAACGAGGATACAAATGAATATGTGGCACCTATTTCAAAGAGAACATGTGCATTAAAAGAGAGGCTTAGGATCTAACCAGTGACAACATTAGACGTCTTAGCTACCACTTGCTCTTTCGTCATTGCATAAATGCGGGCATTGGTAGGTGGGGCTTCAAGTCTTCTTTGGTTTATTAGTGGCCCTTCCAAAGTAGCTTACATATGGTGGAGTTGAGCACGAGGGGCTCTTTGTTGAACTTGAGCATAGGATTTGATAGAGCAGTTCATAGCAAAGTGACCTTCGTGTCCATAGATAAAACATTGGTTGGTTCCCATACGACATTCACCTAGATGCTACTTTCCACATTTGCCACATGGTTGCATATGCCTATTGTTATTATACTGGCCACTACTCGGTTTCTTATTGTTTAGACCCTATTGGTTTTGGAAATCGCCCTTCCTCTTGTTGTTCTACTAGTGTTGATTGTTGTTGTTTCTACCTTGGGGTCAGTTATGTGCATTTGGATTATTTGTAGGTTGACTTGGCTACGGCTGGTTTCTTCTTAGCTTTGACAAATGGAATTCTACTTGCTACACCCTATTCTTGATTTCTCGATGGACTCGCCCCATCGACGATTGCTGCAATTTCTAGTCAAAGGACTATGATCAATCTTCTACCCTCTCACTTTCATCGCAGACCATTCTTGGGTAGAGGCGTGCCAATTGATCAAATTTAGCAACTATATCATTCACTAACATATCACTTTGGCATAGGTTCTCGAACTCATCGTAGTGTTTCCGAGTGATGTTCATGTGGAAGAACTTTGTGTTGAATTCATGAACAAAGTCTGTCCATGTCATCTTGTCCACATTCTACTCTGCTTGATTCCATCCTAGCAGATTTGTGCTTCCATGGTTAGATAGTATGAAGCACAAAGGACTTTTTCATTATCAGTGAAACCCATGAGCTTTAGAGTGGCTTCAATTGTCTTCAACCATCCTTGAGCAACTAGAGGATCCTTAGAACCTTCAAAGTCTATTGGCTTAACATATTTCCATTTGACCACTAAGGGCTCTTGGTAAACAGGTCTTGTTTCACGCGTAGGAATTGGAACTTCCTCTCTTTGGGCTGAAGAGAAGGTGGCATATTTTCTCCTTGTCTTTTGCCTCCTTGGCTACTAGCTCTAAGTTCCTCGATGTCTCTTCTTTACTTTTGAAGTTGTCTTTGTAGCTCAGTGATCATCATCATCAGTCTTGCATTAGCCAAGTCGTCATTTCCAACAGCAACCTTGAGCATGGGTTTGAGTTCTTCTATGGCCTTGCATCTTTGATTTCCTAAAATTATAAATTTTAGGAATAAACTTTCAATTCTAGAAATGAGACAAGATTATACTACTACATTTATGCCCGAAGGCATTAATTGTTTTACATTTAGATCTTACATTTATCGTTACACTTACATCTATATTAGTTTAACTTAAAACATACTTACTTGAAGGACTTGAACTAACACATGGTGATGTGAATAGGAAACAAAATTTTGCTCTAATACCAAAACCTGTAATGCCCCCTTATGGATGTCATAGATGTCGTTACTTTTACCCTTTTAAATCGTTATTTTAAGATAAACCATTCAAATATTATATAGTTAGTTATGCATGACCTAGGATCCAGGCATACCCTTTTTTTTAATACAAATATATGTATATTTTGGAAAGATCATACCCCGTAAGGCAAAAGGAAATCACCACTCCAGTTTTTCTTAGTTTCTTTTCCATTATCTACTTTAACTCACATTCTTGAGGTCAATGCAACTTTCTACCTTTGATTTAAAATACTTTTAAAACTACTTATATATATATATATTTAAATAGTTTATCAAGATCAATTTAAAGATGACATAATTTAAATAAAAATCAAACAGTCATTAAAATTCGCTTTGCCAGTTTGGTGGGCCGAACTTGACCAGTAGTCTGAACCTCTACCAATGATAGGCCATCAGTGGCTCTGCAAAATTAGAGTTTTAAAACACCCAGATCGGTAGGCCGATGCAAGGCAATCTGCAGGCTGTTTGTAACATCGGCAAACCGACCAGTAATGGTTGGTAGGCCTGTAACACCCTAAAGTTAATTGAGTGTAATTAGAGTATTAAATGGTGAATTAGTGTGCCATAATAAGTGTTTTCAACTTAAGTTTATCATTTTGTAAAAATTAAGAAAACTTATGTTATTTTACACTTTTAAAAATTTTTAAAATAATCTAAATTGTTTTTAATTGTTAATTGAAATATTTAACAAAGCAATTTGATTTGAAAACTGTGTGCTGTCGTACACAGTCTTGTAAAACTAGTTGTCTTTTCTCCCTCTTTTTAAAACTCACTCACTCTCTCTCTCTCTCTCCTCACTCTCTCACTCGCTCATCTCTTTCCTCTCTTCCCCTCTCTCTTGGTTCCCTTGCTCTCTCTCATTATCTCCCTAAAATTTTTGAATCAAATTTTGATTCCAAGCTTCAGGTTAGTAGATTGAAGGCTCGGGAACGAGATTCAATAACAAAAACATCGTTTTAAAGCTTCAATTCGAGGTTAGTTTCAAAAAATTCAAAAGTTTTTCTATTTTTCAAATTTTCTTGCATTTTGAAATCTAAGAGTTTCTAAGCTTAGAAAAGCTTCAATCTAAGTTAGATGGACTTAGATTAGCTAGAATACAAACCTTGTTTGAACAAAAACAGATTGAAATCAAGATTTTTCATTTTTCCTCTATTTTTTCTATTTTTGGATTTATTTGAAAATCTTGTTTAAAACTTGTTTTAATCCATTAAAAAGTGTTCTACTATGATGTTCTATTGTTTATGATGATTTCCCATGCCTGAGAATTGAGAAAACAGGTTGTATTGAAGAATTGGGCTCGGGAAAAGCCGAGACCCGTATGTGGAAATTTCTAGAATTGGAAATTTCTAGAATTTCCCAGATCGGCAGGCCGAACTTTGTGTTCGGCAGGCCGGATTCATCCGACCGGTAGGCCAAACCTGGAAAACTTTGGCCGACCGGACTTGGTCTTCTGGTAGGCTGAACTGTGCAGTTCGGCCGGCCGAACCAAGGGGACCGGCAGGCCGACCGAACCTAAACCCAATTTTGTGATTTTCACCTATTTTCACTGTTTTGAATCCTGATTGAAATTCTAACTTTATAAAATGATTTTATAAACCTAAATGGCACACTATGACACCATGAGATGATTTAGTATCATAGGAAACCTCAGGTTAGATACTAATAAACTAAGTTACTATGCGTTTAGGAATTGTGCGTGGATCCGCGGAGCAAACGTATAGCATACAGGGATTACGGTGTGGGACATCGACATGGATATCGAGATAGGACTTCTACCCCTTATTTGCTAGCCAATTTTAAATGTTTTGGCCTTAAAGCGAATTTTAATAAAATATTTTTCAATGATTGATTGAAAAAGGATTTTATTGACTATTTTCTACAATGGTAGAATGAGATATCTTTGTAATGAACTCCATAGTGAATGTTAATGATTATATTTGGTAAATAGAGGTTTTAATTATAAAAAGATATATGGGCATGATGCCATATCAGAGATCGGGTCGTGTAGTGAATGACCTTCGGGGTAGGTCCCGAAACCCAGCTGGGCCACTTCGGTGGTGAATATTTGGTTTACCTGAGAGAATTAAAAAGGTACTCTTGACAAACTGATTTCAATGGAATTTTATTAAATAAAAATATTTATTTGATTTATTTAATTATTTATTTATTAAGAAAGTTCTAATAGAATATTTATCCGTTTATTTTAAAAAAAATATAGTCCTACTGAGCCTTTCGCTCACGTTTTCATTGTTTTAAAATCTTACCCCTAGGTGGATATCAGCTTAGGATCGGAGGAGAGTCCGCGATCGGACTTGTGACCAGTCGAAGATTGGATAGGTTGTAATGTAGCAAGTAAGGCATGTAAACTTTTAATCTTTTTTACTTGGACTGTGGTTGTATGATAATATTGTCAGCACTACATGTGTGTGCACAATAGGTGGGCCAGTGGGACCCATACTCGTTCCACCCCATATTTAATTATTTTAATGTTCTTTTTATTTGCTCAATTATTATGACAGTTTATTCTATTTTCTTAATTTCTTCTATTCAAACAATTTTAAAATTATCTCATTTTTACTTATAAATTAAATTCTAAAACCCTGTTTTTAACTAAATTGTTATTTAATTAACTTAACTAAACCACCACGTCACCTCCAGTACTCCGGAGTGTGACAGAATGGTATCAGAGCTCAAGATTATGAACCTTGGGAATTGTGCACACATAGGTACGACAATAGAATACCACTGACAATCTTCAAAAACTCATTACATTTTTACTCCTTAGGGCATACATGTCTAACAACCTAGACGTCGCTCGACCGTGGATGCCGAGTTTGGAAACGATGAGGGCTATGTTTGCAGCATTTCGGCAGATGGTAGCAAGGGCAAGACCTGATGATTCCGAGACTAGTCGTCGGCATACGTACTTTAAGGAGTTTCGACGTGCATCTGTACTGACTTTTGACAAAACTGGAGACCCGCAGGTGGCAGAATATTGGCTAGATTTGATCGTGAAGCACTTGGATACGCTTGGTGTGCCAGCAGAGTATCGTGTGGAATTCGCAGCACATAAGTTTGAAGGTGGTGCTAACACCTGGTGGAAGCAAGCAAAGCGCCTAGAAAATAATGGTAATATTGATTGGGACAAATTCGAGGAGCGGTTCTATGATAGGTATTTTTCGCAACGAAACAGGGACCAAAAGGCGGCAGAATTCTATAGGTTGTAGTTGGGCGACATGTCAGTTCAGGAATACGAGGCAAAGTTTAATGATTGGCTAGATTTGCTCCCTCAGTAGTGGCATCGGAGTGTGAAAGGTGTATCAAATGTCAGGAAGGACTTAAGGCTCCTATTCGACGGTAGGTGGTTGCTCTACGACTTCGAAACTTCAGAGAGTTTGTGTCATCAGCAATATTAGTGGAGAATGATTACGCGCAGTACTGTGAGAATCGAGCTAAGACATCAGGAGGACCACAAAGGAGCGACGAGAGGAGCATCAACAGTCGACCGACTCCATGAAAGAGCAAACAAGGTGGTGTGAATAGCGACAGCAACAGTTCATCTAGCAGCGGGTGCAGCAACCCCTACAGCTTTCACTGTCATTATTGCCAGCAGCCAGGACACATCAAGAGGAATTGCCCGATCAGGAGTGCTCGCTTAGGACTTCAGACCGGAGAAGGAGCTAGCCGTCAGCCTCAGCCTCAGCTTCAAACTCTACCTCAGCCTAAGCAGTATCCTCAGCTTCCATTTCATCAGTTCTCTCCTCAGCAAATATTGTATCCAGCACAAGGACATCAGCAGCAGAGTTTTCAGCGTAACGTCCCTCAGTATCGAACGCCGAGTACAGCTAGTGTCCAGTCACCATCATCACAGCAGTATCGGCCAGTTAATCTAGGAACTAGTAATGTGGGTAGAGGAAAAGGAAAAGCTCTAGTGCAGGTTCACACGATGACATCAGGGAGTTCAGATGCCCAGACCAATAACAGTTGTCGATGGTACGATCATGGTTTCTCAGTCTTTAGCACACGTGTTGTTTGATACTGGTGCCACTCATTCTCTCATTTCGAGTTCATTTGTACATGCCTTGGGGTTAGAAATAGAAGAATTTGATGAACCCTTGGTTATAGCTTCACCCTTGGGGCAGGTGCATGTGAATAGTATCTGTAAAGCTCATAAAATAAAGATAGGGGATGAGATTTTGAAAAGTGATTTGATTGTAATCCCCATGAGATCATATGATGTAATCCTAGCGATGGACTGGTTGTCCAGATACAGTGCAGTAGTGGACTGCCAACTTAAGAAAGTAACCCTAGTGTCTAATAAGGGGACAGTAATCACCTACCAGGGTGGTGGTAATCGGTTAATGAGTGAGCGTCGTGTTAGGGCATGTCTCGGAGGGTGGAAGAACGCAGTTTGTTATGCTATCTTCATGGATTTAGAAGGAGAGCCCAGTGTTTTGAGAAGACGTGCAGTAATTCCAGTGGTAGATGAATTTGAAGATGTCTTCCCCGACGAGCTACCAAGATTACCACCGCATCAGGTGATCGAGTTTGGTATCGAATTATTTTCAGGAACAGCATTGATTTCTATAGCACCTTACCAGATGGCACCGGCAGAGGTGAAAGAACTCAGAAAGCAACTTCAGGGGCTTGCTGACAAAGGATATATCCAGAATAGTACATCACTGTGGGGAGCACCGGTCTTGTTCGCTAAGAAGCATGATGGAACTCTTAGGTTGTGCATAGATTATCGACAGTTGAAGCGAGTCACAGTGAAGAATAAGTATCCATTGCCCAGGATCGATGAGTTGTTTAATCAGTTGGGAGGTTCGCGGTATTTCTCAAAGATAAATTTGAGGTCAGGATATCATTAGCTCAGGATTAAGGAAAAGGATATTCCCAAGACAGCTTTCAGGACCCGGTATGGACATTTCGAGTTTCTAGTAATGTCGTTTGGATTGACGAACGCTCCGGCAGCTTTTAAGGAGTTGATAAACAGGATATTCAGGCCTTACTTGGATCAGTTCGTGATTATGTTTATCGACGACATCTTGATTTATTCTAAGACTTGGGAAGAGCATGAGCAGCATCTCAAGATCGTGCTTCAGACTCTATGAGAACATCAGTTGTATGCCAAGAAGGAAAAGTGCGAGTTCTAGTTGACATAAGTCAAATTTCTGGGTCATGTTATTTCCGAACAAGGTATCTCAGTGGATCCGTCAAAGATCGAAGCCATCGTGGATTGAGAACGACCGAGGAATGTGGCGGAGATCCGCAGCTTCTTGGGACTTGCAGGATATTATAGGAAATTCGTGAAGGACTTCTCGAAGATAGCAGCGCCATTGACAAGATTGATTAGGAAGAATGTTAGGTTTGAGTGGAATGAAGAATGCGAGTTTGCTTTTCAAGAGTTGAAGGATCGATTGACCTCAGCTCCAGTGTTGATCATTCCCAGCAGTGACTAGCCATACGAGGTTTATACGGATGCTTCAGGACGTGGACTTGGATGCGTGTTGATGCAATAGGGACGCGTGGTAGCGTATAGATCGAGACAATTACGACCTCACAAGCGGAATTATCTTACTCATGATTTGGAACTCGCAGCGGTGATTCATGCATTGAAGATTTAGAGATGTTATCTGTTCGGGGCAACATTTCAGGCTTTCTCCGACCACAAGAGTTTAAAGTATTTGTTCACTCAAAGGGCTTTAAACTTGAGGCAGCGGAGATGGATGGAATACATAGAAGATTATGATTTTGCATTGCAGTATCATCCCGGGAAAGCTAATATTGTTGCGGATGCGCTCAGTTAGAAATCTTTCAGGAATTCTCGCTTGTTTGGCTCTCGAGGATTGGAAAAGGGTTGCGATAGTAAGTGAGTTCGGTCTACAGTGTAGCAAGGACTACGATCGTATTTCGGTGTATCACATGGAAATGACCCCAACTCTTGTTCATATAGTGAAGCAGAACTAGTGGCAAGACCAGCATCTTTAGGGAATCTGGACGCGGATTCGGAACAGGGAGCAGTTCGAAGAATGGAAAATACATACAAATGGATCATTGTACTTCAGGAAGCGTTTGGCGGTTCCAACTATCGCTGAAGTAAAGAAAGCCGTAATGGACAAAGCTCATAGATCTCAGTTCGTTATTCATCCAGGGAGTACGAAGATGTATTGTGACTTGAAGAGGCGCTATTGGTGGAGAGGCATGAAAAAGGACGTTCGAGAATACGTGGCCAAGTGTGCGACTTGTCTTTAGGTGAAAGCCGAGCATCAGAAGCCAGCAGGTTAGCTTCAGCCACTTCCTATTCCAGGGTGGAAATGGAAACATGTGACAATAGATTTTCTTACCGGATTGCCAAGGACGGAGCAGCGGCACGATGCGATTTGGGTCGTGATTGACAGGTTAACGAAGTCAGCTCATTTCATTCCGTTTAAATCGACATGTTCGAGGAAGATTCTTGGGGAATTGTATCTGCAGAATATAGTGAGATTGCATGGAGTTCCTTTGTCCATCACATCAGATAGGGATACCAGGTTTAACGCTAAATTTTGGAGGAGCTTTCAGGAGGCCATGGGTACAGATTTAAACTTCAGCACAGCATTTCATCCTCAGACCGATGGGCAATCTGAGCGAGTCATTTAGATTCTCGAAGATATGTTGCGTGCTTGTGCATTAGACTTCGGCGAGAACTGAAAGAAATACTTGCATCTGGTGGAGTTCGCATACAACAATAGCTATCAATCGAGTATTGGTATGGCACCGTTTGAAGCATTGTATGGGCGGCCGTGTCGATCGCCAGTGTGTTAGGCCGAGCCAGAAGATAGGGTTGTTCTTGGGCCAGATGAGATTCATGATAGCAACGAGAAGATTGTCGTGATTCGAGATCAATTGAGAGCAGCTCAGAGTCGACAGAAGAGCTATACGGATAGAAGACAATGACCTTTGGAATTTGAGGTTGGAGATTTCGTACTCTTGAAGGTATCACCTCGCAAGGGTATTTTACGATTCAGAGTAAAAGGAAAACTCACGCCAAGATATATTGGATCGTTTGTGATTACTCAACGTGTTGGTGTTGTTGTGTATCGACTCAACCTTCCTCCAGAACTTTTGCATGTTCATGATGTATTCCATATATCGATGCTTCGAAAGTGTCCACCTGAGCAGGATAAGATCATTTCGATTCAGGATGTGTAGATTCAGGAAGACACGACGTATAAAGGAGTGTCGATTCAGATCATTGATCGTAAAGTGATTAGTTTGCGTCGTCGTGAGATCTCATTAGTTAAGGTCGTGTGGCAGCATCACGGGGTTGATGAAGCTACCTGGGAATTAGAATTGAGAATGCGGGAGTTGTATCCGCATTTATTTTGTTTTTGAATCGATTTGTAAATTTCGAGGACGAAATTTCTTTTAGGGGTGGAGAGTTGTAACACCCTGAAGTTAATTAAATGATATTAGAGTGTTAAATGATGGATTAGTGTGCCATAACGAGTATTTTAAATTTAATTTGATTATTTTGTGAAAATTAAGTAACCTTGTGTTATTTTACTCTTTTAATAATTTTTAATTATTCTAAATTGTTTTTAATTGTTAATTGAAATTTTAACAAAGCAATTTGATTTGAAAACAGTGTGTAGTTGCACACAATTTTGTGCAACCACTTTTCTCTCTCTTCCTCTATTTATTTCATGTTTTCTCTCTCTTCCTTTCATTTTCCCTCACTCTCTTGCTCGTCACTCTCTCTCCTCTCATTCTCACTCTCTTGGTTCCTCTCTCACTCTCTCAATCTCTCTCTAAAATTTTGAATCAAAAATTGATTTCAAACTTCGGGTTAGTAGATTGAAGGCTCGGGAACGAGATTCAACAACAAAAACATCGTTTT
>CAMOHE010046987.1:13367-24151 GCA_946598075.1 Artocarpus hirsutus
TCGAAAAAGATCTTTTAAGTTTTATCGTTTTTTAAATGTTGAAATAATTTTATTTTTTTCTCAAATAAAATATTTCCATAAATATATTCGGCCTAATTAAGGGCATATTTATCTTTTCTCATTATATATTTTTTTCTTCCAAGTCTAGGAGACATGAAATCAAAACAAATATCTCAAATTTAAAACATACCTTTGTACTTTTCTAAAAGCAAGGAAAAAATTGATTAATAATTAAAAATTACAAGTTATTGTTTTGTAATAATTTCTAATCCTCCATAAAAAAAACCTCATCCCAAATGCTAGGTCATTTGGGAAATGAATTAGAACTGAGAGTTTAAACTTTTAATGCTGTAACATGTGAGAACTTTATACTGTAACTCATTTTTACTTTACACTTTTCACAATTAAAATTATAGGTTCCAACTAAGGTTGCCAAACACCACAACAATCTAACCAAAAAGGTGATTTGTCTTCCTTTTTTATTTTTTATTACTTGGGTTTCCACGAGAACAACAACCATATTTCTCAACCTCAATCAGTCCCCCACAAAAAAAGGGAAAATTCTAATAGATAACATTTTTTCAAAACTAATTATAGTAAGTATTAGATTTTAAAAATATTTGTAGTAAATAGCAATTTTATGGTGTCAATAATTTATTTACTTTTATTTACAATGTAAATAATTCTTTTTTATACGTTAAATAGATTTAAGGTGCAAATAATTTATTGACCTTCTTGTTTACAATGTAATTAATTCTTATTTACACAATAAATAAATTATTTATTACTGTATTTAAAACATTTTATTTACTTCAAAAAGTTTTAAAAATCTATTATTTTCCTCCTACTCCAAAAAAAGAAAAAGGGAACATATGGCCACTCCATTAAAGTTTCAAAACTGGTACCCGCGGTCCGTTCAATTAATCAAATAAGGGGTCAACTTTCGTTTCTTGTTTGATGTTTCACAAAGAGATGCACTTTGATCCCCGAAGGGCCTGCTGCCCTACCGGAACCTTTTCTTCTGTATAAGCCTAAAGTGTATTAGGGTTGTCTTGTGCGAGCCTCTTGCTGATGAAAATTTAATGGCATAAGTTAAACAGTAAACTGATCAAAAAGCCTGTTATATTTTGACATTTCGTTTGTGTTGCCTAACTCAGGATTCTACATGGCATCTTTATTCACAAGGCTCACAAGTTGGAGTACGTTTTATGAATTTATTCATTGCATTTATTAACTCAGTTGAGCAACATTGTCCACACATGTGGATATGTACTCTTACATGCATTCACACAATGGAAAAGTCCCATTACCTCATAGCTTGGACGCACAAGTAACTTTTCTTAAGGCGATTGCTACCTTCGAACCAGAGGTCCGACCCAAGTGCTTGGAAATAAATTCCCCTGCCGAGATAAGCTTTCCAAGATCCACGTTGGTCTTCACTCCGAGGCCGTTAAGCATGTAAACAACGTCCTCAGTTGTGACATTTCCAGAAGCACCCTTAGCATATGGGCAGCCCCCAAGCCCAGAGACTGATGAGTCTACTGTAGTGATCCCAGTCTGCGTGAAAATTGTGAAAAATAAAAATCACCATACCATAACTGATGTTTTACAAAATTTGTCCATTATGAGATTTGCAAATATTTATTGAAGTTAACTTCGGGGGGAAGGAAAAGGACAGAGAGAAGTCCATTTTTCATTTAAGCAAACTGCTAACGATAGTTAGTGCATAAATATGGCCTGGTGACAGTGACGATGACTTTATAGAAAAATTTAGAAATTTGGCTGGCTAATTTAAATTGTTGAAAGTCATCTTAGATTCTACTTTGAAGAAAATGGCACTAATAAAAAATAATTTTAACTGGACGCAGAACAACAATCCCAAGCCAGAAAAATATGAAATATCGTTTGCATGTTCAGCATAAGGATTTATTACGAAGCATTTCTAGACTCATAGCAGATATTCTATAGCAAGTTTGAGATGAGATGCATACGCAAACATGATCTACTTTCTCCAAAAGTCTCATTGCTGTTCATTTCTTAGAATATTAATATTTAGTTCTACCATCTACAAGATAAATTTCTATTAATAACAAGGTTTTAAAAGGCAAAAACGAGAACTGAGGTGTTTTGTCTAATTGAGACGAGGCATAAGCCTCGAGGAGGATTGAGGCGTAAGCCTCGAATGTAAAATAAAAAATTCAGAAGGTTGAACAAAATTCATAAACATGCCATAAAACACACACTTAGTTTATCACAAAACCATAAGACATGACAAGAAAGTGCATAAAACACATACAATATAATATATATGCTACTGCTCTTCTTATATAGTTATATGGTTTATATAGCACACAAGATAACTTTTTTTTTTTTTTTGAGAAAGTGAAATAACTATAGATCTAAATGAATAAAAAATCACATACTGCTCTCTTCATATAACTTTCATTTTATATAACATTATAACTTTTGTATAGAACCTTTTTCTATAAAATTTCATTACTACAGTAGCTATAAGAGGGGAAAAAAGAAAAACAAAAAAAAACCCTGCCTACGGTAGAAAATAAAACAAAAAGGGGAAAAAAAAAAAAAACTAAGGAGTGAGGTCTGAGGAGATCAGAATTTGGAGGTGGCTACTGCCGGTGAGTCGTCGCTCTAGTCGCTGCTCATAGGACAGTGGGCTTGAAAGTTGCAAGGGTTGATGATGAGGAGAGGGTCGACGATGAAGAAGGGGGCAGATGATGAAGAAGTGTTGAAGAAGATGATAGACTTAGGGTTTAAAAATCTACTTGCATATTTTATCATATTAAAGACCGTTTTTGGTATTAGGTTGACTTTCTTTAAAAGGGAAAAAAAAGATTGGGTTGAAAACTGGCTCAAAATAGCCTTTAATCTGAGGCTTGCGCCTCATAAGCCTTGAGGCGTTTTCGCCTCAAGGCGCACGCCCCATGAAAAAAGGCGTAAGCCTCGTTGAAGGCATTCATGGCTTAAGCCTTTAAGCGTTGATCAAGCACCACGCCTTAAACGCCTTTTAAACCATGATTAACAAAGGAGACAGAGAAGACCAGAAATGGAGTTCAACATTTTGTAATGTATGTACCTCATAACTTTGATAAAGTATGATCCTTTGACAAATAAGGGTGGCATTTGCAAGAACTGGTTAACGTCTATTGAAACTAATCAAAGAAGTCCGTACCTGGAGGGATACTAATATATTTGAAAGAGCTTGCCCATATGTATCATGAAAATGGACAGCAAGCTTCTCTATGGGGACAGCTTCAATAACCGCTTCAAGCATTGGAATAACAGTACCTAGAAAAAGAAAAGCAGAAGAACAAGTTTAACAATAAAATGGGAAAGTTACTAAACAAATCTGTATTCTAAGACCAAAAAAATGCCTCAAAGATATAAAATGCGACCAAGCAATAAGTAGAGAATAATTATATCCTTCATCTTTATGGATTTTGATTATTTGTGAAGCCCGATAAGCCTAGATCTGGAGCCCACTTTTATCAGGCAGGGACCAGAAAGTGGGGAATAATTACAAACCCCGTAAGTAATGAACGAGCGCTTTACCTCTTCGATGAAAAAGGGGAATTTAGAAGTTCTTGAATGCATGTATGCCAATCTACCAATTTGTAGCTATCCAGTCATGTCATCACCTAATTATAACAAGTATTCATCTCCAAAAACCACACTTAACTTCTTGAAATGAATTCGACCAAAAATTAGAGCCAACATTGATTCCTGCAAGACTAGAATCTAAAGCTTCCAAGAAATACTTCCAAAGAAAATAAAAATAAAATAAAAAAGACAAGCATGGTAACAATCTAAAGCCAACCAAAAATTGTGGGTGGAAACAGAGGCACGTCTGTAGATTACCAGGAGTACCAACACCAATTGTATCACCTAGGGAAATCTCCGAGCAGCCCATATCGTAAAGCTCTTTGGCAACATACGCGACTTGTGATGGAGATACCTTTCCTTCCACTGGACACCCCACAACGCACGATATGTATCTAACAAGATTTAAAGGAAAAAAAAAAAAACTATTTTATCGTGTTGATAAACAGATAAACTTCAGTTCTGTATCTCCTTTTTTCCCAGAAAGAAGAATATGACTTGCCACTTAACTAAATGGGAAGTATCAAGCAGAAGCTAGAGATAAACCATATTTAAAAGCAAAAAAGTTGAGAAAACTTAAGAATGATTGTAAATTAATTCTTAGGATTTAACTTGCCCATAAAACAAATATGCACACGCCACAAGTTCTCAGAACTTATATTTTAAAAACAGAAAAAAGGATTAGAATATATACCCACGAACAGAAATTGTAAGTTTTTTAGCAGCAAGGGCGACATCACGATAACGAATGAGACTATCCTCGATGCTACAATTGATATTTGACTTTGAAAAGGACTCAGAAGCTGAGGCAAAGATTGCTACTTCCTTAGCGCCAGCAGTAACAGCTGCCTCAAAACCCTAAAGAAAGCATTCAACCACATCAGTAATTCAGTCTTGACATTATATTAGCTACAATGATTTCACTGATGAATTGCCTACTTTAAGATTAGGAGTTAACACCGGGAACCTAGCACCTTCAACATCTCGAATTGCTTCCATTACATCCTTTGCATCTGCTAGCTGAAATTCAGAAACAAACAAGATACCAGCAACTTATAAGTCCAAGCAACAAGGATAAGGCAAAGGTTTAGAAACATCATTCATAAGAATTAAAACCAGTAAGCAAAGAAATCTATAACGCAGAAAATTTTGTAAGAAGATGAAATATAACAGATAAAACACAATGATAGAGAAATATAGCAGAAGAGTCGAATAATTTTTCAAAAGTAGAAAGACAGAATCTTATATCTCTAGAGTCACAATAAGAATAAAACTTGTATCACTCTTATTTGAATGTGCAGAGGAAACAAGGATCCCTCTAAAAGTATTCCCAATGAAGAGATTTTGCATAAAAAAGTTTTGATTTTACACAAGTAACCAAGTTGTTTACCTGTGGAACCCATTTTGGTGAGACAAAACTGGTAACCTCTACAACGGGCAACCCTGCAGAAACTAGCTTTTTAATCAATTCAACCTTTACAGTTGTGGGGATAATATGCTTCTCGTTTTGCAGTCCATCACGTGGACCAACTTCAACTATCTTTACATATTCTGGTATGTTTCCCAAAACCTGCAGCATGAATTCTTCAATGAATCACAGCGTCCACACAACACACACCAAAATAATAATAACAAAATAAAGCAACAAAAGCTTTGGCATGAAAAAACGGATACATGGACAGTGAAGTTGCGTAAAATTCGCATAAAAGGTTTCTAACATTGACAGAGAGATTTCCCAAAACCAAAATAATTATTTTCTGGTATGTTTCCCAAAACCTGCAGCATGAATTCTTCAATGAATCACAGCGTCCACACAACACACACCAAAATAATAATAACAAAATAAAGCAACAAAAGCTTTGGCACGAGAAAATGAATACATGGACAGTGAAGTTGCGTAAAATTCGCATAAAAGGTTTCTAACATTAACAGAGATATTTCCAGTAAAAACCTTGGAACTAATGGGGAGATTAAATATAAATCCTAAAGCACCTTATTTGTTGCTTTTCCAAACTGTTTGTCATTGAACTGGGAGCTATAATGACGACTGAAGCAATTTGAAGCATCATTGTCATTACCAAGCATCCTATAGTTCCTTCTCAGCCTTCCAAGTCTTCCATTTCTTGTAATATCTCTCTGAGACATACTTTTGGATTGACTACTCCACACGACTACCTCTCTTGCATACTCTTTACTGCTAATGAATGAAACTATTTAGAGAAAGAAACTTGATGGATAATGGATTATTCGCTTAAAGAATGAAACATACAATGCTACTAAGACATCAGTTAATTAGTCACAAACAGGGTTGTTCTTAAAATGGAAAATTTCTGCCACTGCTATAGTTTGAACATGCATTTTTTTTAGTCCAATATTATAACCCCCTCAAAATTGGCTTTTATTTAAACCTAACGCGTGATGGATTACGAGGGCCAGTGCCCTCCTCCACTTACAATTGTTCAGTCAACTGCATCTTGTATACAAGCTGAATCACTGAAGAAATATATAAAAAGAATCTGAAGAACTTGAAACTCAAAAAGAAAAAGCAGGGCTTTAAATTGCAGCATTCAAAACACAGCCATGAAACTGCACAGTAGATTTGGATCGCCCAGAAAATTTGAAACAAATTCCTCCTTTACAGGGTAAAATAATTGACAGACGAAAAGATTTTCCAACAATTGACCCTCAACAACTAAAATTCGTATCCCAAAAAAAAAAAAAAAAAAACAAAGGCAAAGAAAAAACAAAAATTTGTATGAGTAATTCACAAACAGTATCAGATAACAAATTTTTTATTAGATACCAAAAACACGAAGCAATGAAAAGCGTAGAACAAAATTTGATCTTTATGACAGAGGCCATTGCTTTCTTGAAAATTCTCTAACTCAAAGACCTTGACGTCCTCAATAACTTTCTACCTGAAAAGTTTACGCAAGGGTTTCGATGATAGCATTGGTTCGACCCACAGGATGAAGAAGGAGAGTACTGCCACTAATGAATTATTGACTTCTTCTTTATTGTGATTAGATCACTGCAAAAAGAAAATGTAAACAACTCAAAATCAGAGTCTAACCCATTATCTATTTTCTTTTGGTATCACCATCAAACTTCTGGCATGCACCATTTGATTTTTTGGCATCAGTGAAACAAAGACACGGTGAAAATCATCAAGTCCATTCAAGAAAACAATTCAAAGGACTCAGGGACAAATAAAGATTCTTGATATTCTAAGCAACCAGTTGATTAATGCTAACTAACGTAAAATTGTACCAAAATTTCACACCGCATATTTCATCAAACATCATATAAGCATTATTCTCTGACGCTTCTCATTGAAAAAATAATAAAAGAATTAGAAAACCCAGTTCAAGAATTAGCAAAATTAAAGGTTTCAGTTCATATAAATGAAAGGAAACCCAGAAAGAGATGATAGCGAAGCATCAAAATCACATACAATTAACTCATAGAAGACCCAAAGCTTTAGAAAGATTGAAGCATTTTGATTCTCAATTGCACTAGCTCTGACAAAAACGGAGGAGGAGAAAAACGAAAGAAAAATGTAAAACCATTTCCGAATTTGTGAAATTTCCCATGACCGGGTCTTCGCAGCCTATTACATATAAACGTTAATTGTCTTGTAGCTAAGCGATGTGGAATATTTTCGCTTAGGACTCCCCTTTTGACAAAAGTAGACTCATAATGGGCCAACAACCCATATTTTTCTCTGGGCTTTCTCTCAATGTAAAACCACAAACGTATTTCCACGGCCACCATTTTCATAATTTTTTTTTTTTTTTTTTTTTTTGAGAATCGTCCCTTTTCATAATTGTGATATATATTTACCAGTTTTTCCTAGATATATCATATCAAATAATGCTTTATTTGTGCGATTCAAGAATTTCTTTTTATTCTTTTCAAACTTCATTAATAATAAGTGACAGAGTTCTATTGGGTTCTTTTATATTTGCGTGCACAATTCCTTTCTTGTATGGCTAACTTGTTTTATTAACCCAACTTATAAAGAGCCATATAGAATTAAATATTACAATTTGCATAGTCAATCTATGTTTAAGGAATCAAGTTAACAATGTGGTAGATAAGGAGGGTAAAAAAAAACAAACTAGGTAACAAGAAATTATTTCCTCGATCCTATCTGACCATCCATACATGGCTAAAAGAAATTATTTCCTCCATCGTGTCTGACGTTCCATGGATGGCTGAACTCTTTGTTTTCCCTATTCGCTTCTTTTTCCGCTTAACAACGGTGAATAATTTTTCTTTTCATGAAATTATAATATACGAGAAACAAACGTAATGAAAATAATATTTATATTACAGACACACACAAACACGAAACAATTTGGCAGGGGAAAATATAATGCCTATTTAAATCGTGACCTAACTATTAGGCACTTGAAATTTCATATTGGCCCAAATATTAAGGATTGTACTTCAAATTTTCAGAATGTTTGATAGGCGTGTAGACAAAGAACAGAGTTGATTGGATGGGTATTACGCTTGGGTAATATTTCGGTAGTCATAAGAGAAAAGTTCAGAGCACATGTAACGTAACACCCCGAAGTTAATTAAATGATATTAGAGTACTAAATGATGGATTAATGTGCCATAACGAGTATTTTAAATTTAGTTTGATTATTTTATGAAAATTAAATAACCTTATGTTATTTTACTCTTTTAATAATTTTTAATTATTCTAAATTGTTTTAATTGTTAATTGAAATTTTAACAAAGCAATTTGATTTGAAAACGGTGTGTAGTTGTACACAGTCTGATGCAACCACTTTTCTCTCTCTTCCTCTATTTATTTCATCTTTTCTCTCTCTTCCTTTCATTTTCCCTCACTCTCTCGCTCGTCACTCGCTCTCCTCTCACTCTCACTCTCTCCGTTCCTCTCTCACTCTCTCAATCTCTCTCTAAAATTTTGAATCAAAAATTGATTTCAAACTTCGGGTTAGTAGATTGAAGGCTCGGGAATGAGATTCAACAACAAAAACATCGTTTTAAAGCTTCGATTCGAGGTTAGTTTCTAAAATTCAAAAGTTTTTCTATTTTTAAAATTTTCTTGCATTTTGAAATCTAAGAGTTTCTAAGCTTAGAAAAGCTTCAATCTAAGTTAGATGGATTTAGATTAGCTAGAATACAAACCTTGTTTGAACAAAAACGGATTGAAATCAAGATTTTTCATTTTTCCTCTATTTTCTCTATTTTCAGATTTTTGTGAAAATCTTGTTTAAAACTTGTTTTAATCCATTAAAAGGTGTTCTGCTATGATTTTCTATTGTTTATGATGATTTCCCATGCCTGAGAATTGAGAAAACAGGTTGTATTGAAGAATTGGGCTCAGGGAAAGCCGAGACCCGTGCGTGGAAATTTCTGAAATTTCCAAGATCTTGACCTTCGGCAGGCCTGATTCAAAGGATCGGCATGCCGGATTCATCCGACCGACAAGCCGAACCTAGAAAACTTCGGCCGGTTGAACCAGAGGGACCGGCAGGCCGACCGAACCTAACTCAAATTTTGTGATTTTTCACCCGTTTTCAATGTTTTGAACCCTTATTGAAATTTCAACTTTATAAAATGATTTTATAAACCTAAATGGCACACTAGGACACCATGAGATGATTTAGTATCATAGGATACCTCGGGTTAGATATTAATGAACTAAGTTACTATGTGTTTAGGAATTGTGCGTGGATTAGCGGAGCTAACGTATAGCGGACCGAGATTACGGTGTGGGACACCAACACGGATATCGAGGTAGGACTTCTACCCCTTTTCTTTGATAGCCCTATTTCAAAATGATTTTGACCAAAAGGGGATTTTTATCAAATGTTTTCAATGACTGATTGGAAAATGATTTTGTTTGAATATCTTTACAAATGGCTAATTGAGAAATGCTCATAATGAACCTCATAATAAATGTTAATGATTATATTTGATAAATAGAGATTTTAATTGTAAAAAAATATATGGGCATGATGCCACATCAGAGATCGGGTCGTGTAGTGAATGACCTTGGGGGTAGGTCCCGAAATCCAGCTGGGCCACTTCGGTGGTGAATATTTGGTTTGTCTAAGAGAATTAAAAAGGTACTCTTAATAAACTGTTTTCAATGGAATTTTAGTAAATGTAAATACTTATTTGATTTATTTAATTATTTATTTATTTAGAAAGTTCTAATAGAATATTTATCTGTTTATTTTAAAATATAGTCCTACTGAGCCTTTCGCTCACGTTTTTATTATTTTAAAATCTTACTCCTAGGTGGATATCAGCTTAGGATTGGAGAAGAGTCCGTTGACTAGACTTACGACCAGTAGAAGATTTAGGTAGGTTATAGTACAATAAATCAAGACGTGTAAGATCTTAACTTATTTTTTTATTTTAGACTGTGGTTGTATGGTAATATTGTCAGTACTACATGTGTGTACACAATATGTGGGTCAGTGGGACCCATACTCGTTCCACCTCATATTTAATTATTTTAAATGTTCTTTTTATTTGCTCAATCATTATGACAGTTTATTCTATTTTCTTAATTTCTTCTATTCGAACGATTTTAAAATTATCTCATTTAATTTATTTATAAATTAAATTCTAAAACCCTGTTTTTAACTAAATCTTTATTTAATTAACTTAACTAAACCACCACGTCACCTCCCGTACTCTGGGGCGTGACAGAATGGTATCAGAGCTCAAGATTATGAACCTTGTGAATTGTGCACACATAGGTACGACAATGGAATACCACTGACAGTCCAAATTTTGTTTTCAGAAGCGAGAGAATGGCACCTATATTGGAAAAATAATACGTAGAGGAATTTTAAAAATTTTAAATCAGAGTATTTTCTAAAACACAAGTTTGACATGCTATATGTATAAATTAACCTAATCTTACTGACCTTGTATATGCCGAAAAGCTCCCGAAGTCTGTGTAGAGAAGTAACGTTCCAGAAGAGCCTCAACCAACTGGTCTTCTTTGCTATTCTCTATCCATGATCGGAGTGCGTGTGGGCTCACACGTACAGCTCTTCCTCAAGGTGACTCTCCTTCCAATCAATTGAGAGAACCCAAAGCTAGTGTTCGTGATTTGTGAACAAGAGCTCTTAGGGAGTTTCAGATTCTCACCAGTAGAGTATCAC
>CAMOHE010046988.1:0-35818 GCA_946598075.1 Artocarpus hirsutus
TCTTGTAAAAATCCTTGGGGTTTGCTTCTAAAATTGTTTTGGGGTTATTTTTGCAAAGTTTGGGGTTGAGAAAATTTTCTTGAAGCTCTCATCTATGGCTGCCGTGACTTGGTGGAGAAGGAAGAGTGAAAATTTATGATAAACAAGCTTTAAATGCTCACTTATCCACTTGGTGACTCAAAGTCACCCACTTGATTACCCCCTAGGTGTCCTCTTGCTATTGGGCCACATTTCAAGGCTTGGTGGCCCAATCAAATTCAATTGGGTGTCCACTTAGTTGGGCTAAAAATTTACACAATGTAATTTTTCATCACGTAGTATTTTTCTTATACTGTCGTGGTCAAATCGGTGTACTTTCTATCCTTAGACTGTATAAAAATATTTAGCTTACTTTTCGTTCAATTTTGGAGGCCAATCTTAACATTTTTCGTATCTGCGTTTTCACTTAGCAGTATTCTTATACTGCTCTGGCCTCCTTTCTACCCCAGGTTAGGTTTCGGACAACCTCTACGTCCTATTTGCATTCTAGTCATTCATTCATTTATACCATAATTTTACAATTAATTGTGATATAAAATTCATTTTATGGGTATTATTCACAAATTTCTGAGTAATTCAACTCATGAAATCTGTATTTCACTATACCCAACATTTCATCACATTTCCCATAAAATATGCAATCAATGCCGTTTATTCATACTTTATCGTAATTTGTACAAAAATTACAACTTTTACAAAAATCACATTTTTTTTAAAAGTAAATTCATTAATTAAACCCAATTAAATATTAGGTTTTATTAATGAAATTTTCTCGGTCATTACATTTCCTAAGTTCCTAATTTTTTTAGGAAATCAACAATGGATGGCCGTAGAAGAATGCAAACTCATGCTCAAACCAACGAAGGGTTGATCATGATGATTGCCAAGCTACAAAGGCAACTCAAGGAGCAAAGAAGGGAAATTGAAGAACTAAGAGCCAATGGTCAAGGCAGTGAACGATGAGGCAATGACATGCTGCCTCCTCCTCCTCCCAAGCCACAAGTAGATGAAGTCCCGGCTCCTGTAGCAGAACCAAGATTGGTCTACTAGGAACAACTATTAGTCAAATGGAAGAGGGTCAAGCCAGTAGATTTTGAAGGATCTAAGGATCCTCTAGTTGTTCAAGGATGGCTAAACATAATTGAGGCTACTTTGAAGCTCATGGGTTTCACAGAAAATGAGAAGGTCGTCTGTGCCTTGTATTGCCTTACCATGGAGGCCAGAATGTGGTGGGATGGAATCGAACAAAGCAGGAATGTCGATGAGATGACATAGGCAGATTTCGTTCATGAATTCAATACGAAGTTCTTGCACATGAACATTACTCGGTAGCATTATGATAAGTTCGAGAACCTGCACCAGGCAAACATGTTGGTTACAGATGTGGTGGTAAAATTCGACCAGTTGGCCCGACTATGCCTAGGGATGGTTAGTAATGAGAGTGAAAGGGGTCAGAAGATTGATCAGAGTCCTCAAGCCAAAGATTGTTGCAATTGTTGATGGGGTAAGTCCACCTGGAAACCAAGAATAGGTCGTCTTGAGGGCACAATGAGCCGAATTTTTTTTGTCAAAGCTAAGAAGAAACCAAGCTCAACAACGTCAATTGGCAACCAATCCAAGCACTCAGAACCGCCCCCAAAACAGGAACAACAACAACAACAACAGCCAAAACTGGAGGAACAACAACAAGAAGGGCAACTTTCAGAACCCACAGAGTCAAGGTAACAAGAAGATAATGGTGATCAGTTCAACAGTAATAGCAGGCAAGCTCGACCATGCACCAAATGTCGGAAGAAACCTCCAGGTGAATGTCGTTTGGGGACAAACTAGTGTTTCATCTGTGGAGGTAAAGACCACTTTACCAAGAACTGCCCCAACCAAACTAATTTTCAACCCCAAGTAGAGAGCTCCTCAAGCCCAACTCCATCAGATGCAAGCTACCTTAGAAGGGCCATTAATTAGCCAAGGGAGTCTTAAAGCCCCACCTACTAATGCCTGCATCTATGTAATGACGAAAGAACAAGTGGTTGCTAAAGCCTCTCATGTGGTCATAGGTCAGATTTCAAGTCTTTTTATTAATGCACATGTTTTCTTTGATACAGATGCCATACATTCTTTTGTATTATCGTCCTTTGCTAAGAAGTTAGGGGTCCATTTAGAACCAATGAGACAAGGATTCACTACAACACTACCTCCGGGGAAGTGATGATATCTACGCACTATTTGCATACCGTTTCTCTATGGATTTTTGAAGGAGAACTCTTCGTCAATCTTATTGTGATCGATATGTATGATTATGACATGATTCTCGGGATGGATTTTCTAAGCAAGTACAATGCTTCCATTGAATGTCGAAAATGAAAGGCAATCTTCTATCTAAAAGGTGAACAAAGTTCATGTATGTGGGCAAGTCTAGAAAGAAACCAAGTATGTTTTTATCAGCCATGAAAGCAAGGAAATTGTTAGCAAGCGGCTACATGGGCTATCTGGTGAACATTGTAGACAAAAGTCAGGAAGAAAAGGCAAGGATGGAAGATGTGGTAGTGGTATAAGAATTTCCATTGGATGATTTATCAAGCTTACTACCTAATAAAGAGATTAAATTTGAGATCAAGCTCGCTCCAAGCACTGACCTGATTTTAAACGCATCCTACAGAATAGCCCTAGCAGAGTTGAAGGAGCTTCATTCTTAATTAAAGGAACTCTTGACAAAGGCTTCATCAAACCTAGTCACTCACCTTGGGGAGCCCTAGTCTTATTTGTCAAGAACAAGGATGGATCTATGAGACTTTGCATCGACTAAAGAGAGTTGAACAAGGTGATGATCAAGAACAAGTACCCATTGCCTCGAATCGATAACTTGTTTGATCAACTTAAAAGTGCATCTGTGTTCTCAAAGATTGACTTACGGTCGGGATATCACCAGTTGAAGATTAAAGAAAGAGATAACCAAAAACAGCGCTTTAGATCGAGGTATGATCATTATGAATTTATAGTTAGGCCTTTTGGTCTAACAAATGCACCTGCAGCCTTCATGGACCTAATGAATCAGGTATTCAACGATTTCCTAGATAAATTTGTCATTATATTTATCGACGATATTATTGTTTATTTGAAAAGTCAAGAAGAACACGCTGAGCATCTGAAAATTGTGCTGGAAACCTTAAAAAGACACAAGTTATATGCAAAGTGTTCTAAGTGTGAATTCTGGCTCGATAGAATGTCTTTCTTGGGCCATGTAGTATCAAAGGAAGGGATAAGGGTAGATCCTGCTAAAGTAGAAGCTATTCTAAACTGGAAACAATCGAAGAATGCAAGTTGGATAAGGAGCTTCTTGGGTCTGGCTAGTTATTATTGGAATTCATGGAAGGCTTTTCTAAGATAGCAGTGCCACTCACAAATCTAACTCGCAAAGGAAAGAAATTTGAATGGATAGATGCATGCGAGAAGAGTTTTCAAGAACTAAAGAAAAGGCTGACTACAGCTCCAATATTAGCCATTCCTAAAGGAAACAACGGATTTATAATTTACAGTGATGCTTCCAAGATGGGCCTTGGAGCTGTTTTGATGCAAAATAATAGAGTGATCACTTATGCCTCGAGACAACTAAAGGATTATGAGTAGAACTATCCTACTCATGACCTTGAGCTAGCAACCGTGGTTTTTGCATTGAAGATATGGAGACATTACTTTTATGCAGTCTAATGCAAGATCTTCACTGATCATTAAAGTTTAAAGTACTTCTTCACTCAAAAGGATCTAAATATACGACAGTAGAGATGGTTAGAACTGGTGAAGGATTATGATTTTGAAATCCTTTATCACCCAAGAAAGGCTAATCGAGTAGCTGATGCTCTGAGTAGGAAGACTATTGTCACATTGATGTCATTACAAGCAATGTCTCAACCTTTAAGGAACGAAATTCTGGACTTTGGTTTGGAAATTATAACAGGACAGCTTTCAGCGCTCACTCTTGCTCCAATGCGATTTAATGAGATTCAGAGTAAGCAAAACCAAGATGTAAGCCTCGCGAGGATTAAGCAGAAAATAAAGGAAGAAAAATGTGAAGAGTTTCGTATTATGGATAATGGAACTCTATATCTCAAGGACCGCTTATGTGTTCCCAATGTTGATGGCTTAAGGGAAAGAATCTTAACAGAAATTCACAACACTCCTTATTCAATTCATCCAATTACAACAAAGATGTACAACGATCTAAGGGATAGCTTCTGGTGGTTTGGAATGAAATGTGATGTTGCAATGTATGTGAAGAAATGCTTGATATGTCAGTGAGTCAAAGCTAAACACCAAAGACCTGGCGATGATTTACAGTCAATTCAGATATCAGAATGGAAATGGGAGGATATTGCAATGGATTTCATTACCAGTTTGCCTAGGACTATGAATAGATATGATGTTATTTGGGTTGTTGTTGATCGACTAACAAAGACAACGCATTTCATTCCCATCAAGATCAATTACTCTATAGAGTAGTTAGCAGAACTCTATGTCAAGGAAATTGTGCGACTTCATGGAATCCCTAAGTCTATCATTTCTGATCGTGATAGTAGGTTTACATCCAAGCTTTGGAAAAGTGTATAGACTGTAATGGGGACTAAGTTGCACTTCAGTACAACTTTTCATCCTCAATCAAACAGCTAAACGGAGAAAACAAACTTGATCTTAAAAGACATGCTCCAAGCATGTACCCTTGACTTCAAGACCAGCTGGTGTAAAATGTTACCATTAGCGGAGTTTGCTTTAACAACAGCTACCAGACGACGATTGCAATGGCACCTTTTGAGGCCCTACATGGGCAAAAATGTAGGTCGCCTATATGTTGGCATGAAGTTAGTGAAAAGAAGTTGATGGAAAGTGTTGAAAAGACTGATTTTGTTAATGAAACCTCTAAGATGATAAAGTTGATAAAAAAGAGAATAGAGACCACTCAAAGTTGGTAGAAAAGTTACGTTGATAAAAGAAAAAGGCCCTTAGAATTCGTTGTAGGCGATTCAGTGTTTTTAAAGGTTGGGCCGATGAAAGGAATCATGACGTTCAGGAGGAAAGGCAAGTTGAACCTGAGATTTGTCGAACCCTATGAAATCGTGAAACGGATAGGCAAAGTAGCTTATCAGTTGACACTACCATCGAAAATGTCATCCATTCATGATGTATTCCACGTTTCAATGCTCAAAAAATATGTCCCAGATCCTACGCACGTGATTAAGCCACAGGTGATCGAAATACGAGATGATCTTAGTTATGAAGAA
Organism: Artocarpus hirsutus; assembly: GCA_946598075.1. NCBI lineage: Eukaryota > Viridiplantae > Streptophyta > Magnoliopsida > Rosales > Moraceae > Artocarpus > Artocarpus hirsutus. The sequence continues at coordinate 5,310 of CAMOHE010046988.1, forward strand.
AAGCCAATGGAGATTTTAGATCAGAAGACTAAAATCTTGAGGAATAAAGAAATTTCTTTGGTCAAATTTTTATGGAGAAGTCACCAAGTGGAAGAAGCTACATGGGAACGCGAAGATGACATGAGAACTAAGTATACACAACTGTTTTGAGTTTTAAGGATGAAACTCTTATAAGGTGGGGAGAATTGCAACACCTGTCAATTTTTATGTAACGGTTAATGACAGATATTTAAATGACGTTAAGTATTTTCCCTAACAATATGATGGTACTAACTATTTTATTTTAAGTATTATAGCAGGTGACAGTCACGTGGAATTAATGTGCTCAAGGTGTTTATGTAAGATATAACGTGTGCATAAAAATTAATTATGTTTTGTAGTATTTTAGTGAATACAACAATTTGGCAGGCCGATCCTTTAAAATCGATAAGCTGAATTGTCTCTCACGGAGCGGCAGGCCTATGGATTTCATCGGCAGGCTGGACCTCATGACATCGACAGGCTGAAGACTACTGACGAGCAATCAGCAGACAAACTCCCAAATTGTGATATCAATGATTGTTGTGATTGGATGATTTTTCTGAGTGATAGGTGCATTTTAAGGAAGAAATGGTTGACTTTGTGGTTTTAATTTATGATGATTGGATAATTGATAAGTTTCCTATTTCAAAAATTTAAAATTTGGTGAGTAGCACTAATTGTTTGACTTTCCCCTTAATGCTCTCTATCCTACACATGAATTCCCCATTTTTTTAAAAAAATATGTTAACATTCTAGAAAATGTTATTTTCATACCATTCTCACTTTCACGCATATCTCTTCTTTTCTCTCAAAAAAAATTCTCTCAAAAACATTCCTACTCTTTCTCCATGTTTTCTCTTCTCCTTCTCTCCCTTAACTTTACTACACATATTTGAATGAAATATTGAGCATTCTTTTGTGCGAATTCAAAGGAAATTTGAGAAGAATTGTTTTGAGGTAAGAATTCATTCTTAGTTTATTTCTGAAATGTATTTTTCCCCTTTAATCCGATGGCTTTATTTTTGTCTAGGAATTTCTGTTTTCAATGAAATGTTAGTATGATGTTCATGTATGTTTTATGTTATGTTCCTCAAAATTTCACGCCATTTGGAGTTTTCTAAGTTGAGATATTGAATTTTTAGTCTCTTCCACTCATATAAACTGTTGTTGATTGGTCATGTTGCACAAAAATATAGTCCTTGTTCATAATGCAAATGAATGATATTTTGCATGAAATTTGGCAAATATATTAATGTAAATATTAAGTATTGAACTAGCAAGTCTCTTAGTGAAATGATGAATATTTTATGTGTTATTGAATTTTCATTAAGACTAGGTTTTGAGACTGTTTTATCAGTGGATTGTTGGACTTCTTGTTGTGTGACATTTTTGTATAATTAAATGAATTTATTTGACAATAAGACCATTTGTGCTTCTATATTTATATGTTAATAAGTTGTCGTAAGAATTTTAGGGTCTAAATAAATTTATTTTATTTGTTTTAGAATAATGATCATAAGTAACTCACTGCCTAATATGTTTGAAGCTTATTGTCGTCTCTAACTTCTAATACATGTTATGGATTATTTTGAATTTATTAAGGTGATTTTTGGATATGTTATATTTTAGGCGTCTACAATATGCAGGATTTTTGTGGAATTATTTTTGTGATGTAAACACATTATTATATGATTGTTCAATAGGACTACTCACCGCTTTGATGGCTTACAGATTTTATGCTATGAAGTGTGTATTTTGTTTTGGTTATCAAATGAAATTTTTATGACCAACAAAAAATCATGATATTATGTTTATATGTTAGCTTTGTTCCTCTAGAGTCTCATGCTCTAATTGTGTATGAATTATGAGTTATTGAATTATGAATGCATAAGGGTCAAGCAGGTATTGGTGTTGTAATTTTTGCATGAGTACTTATAAGTTGGTAAAATATATTTGTGTTCATGTATTTCTTGAAATAGAGGTGTGTATGTATTATTGTATTGGCTGATTCCTTGAATATAGATAAATGTTAATTTTATTTTAAATGAATGTATAACATGAACACACCAAAGAGTGAGCACATCAAGACCGCGGCGACGTCATCTTCAATTAAGGTTGAGTAAGCTAAACAAGTAAGTACATTCGCACCTGTAACATGATGAAGTTTATAAAAAGCTTGAAATCTATGTTCATGATGGTTTTATGATAATTTCCATGGTGATTATATATGATGTTTCATTATGAAAGTTTTTATGTATAAAAAGCTAATGCATGTTTTGATGATGACGTATTTAAAAATATAAAAGTATATATATATATGTATATATGTATCACCTAAATAAGTGTTGCACATCCCATGTTATGTTATGTTTATGTTTATGATGTCATGTTTTGTTTGGGATTAGCTACCCCTCTCTTCTCATGACGACGTGCATATGATGATAATAGTGCAACACTTGGGCCCTTAAAGATAAAATAAATGAAGTTTTAATATGGTTAATGTTAACAAAAGATATGTTCTATATGAAGCTATGCCTAGTGCACTATCATAATGATGATGATTATAGTTATGATGTTTGAAAAAGATGTTCATAAAATGTTTTACATCGTAAGATAGAAAATGTACTTACTAAACTTTTGCTTACTCAGTTTTACATCATATTGCAGATAAAGGTAAGAGAACTATAGAATAGGTGGAGGACAAAGACGGGTGTGTGCATAGAGAACGATGGATTGAAAACAGAAGCATCAATGAAGAAATTTAAAGTTATAAGTTATGTTTTATTTCTGAGTATGTTTATTTGAAGAGTTTTAAAGATTTGTACTTTGTCTGTACAACTTTTTTATGATAATTAGTTATCTTTCCGCACTTTGAAATATTGAGACTTGTTTTAAATTAAAATTTTGTTTTTAACAGTAGATCGACCTTTCGACCATTTCAAATCGGGCTGCCGATGTTGGCATCGGCTTGTCGATTACCTTGTCTCAGCCTGCTGATTTTAGTGATTTTAAAACTCTATTTTGCAAAGCCTCAGACGGCTTGTCAATGGTTGAAGTTCGAACTGTTGGTCATGATCGGCCTGCCGATATCCAAAGTTTGGCCTACCAAACTGTGTAAGCAAATTTTAAAAGTTGTGTTAATTTTTATTTTAATTGTTGTTTTGGTATTGATAAACTATTTGAAGAATATATATAATTAAGTAATTTAATAAATGCTTAAAAATGTGTATGCATGGATCTTAGGGTATGTTTCTAAATTATGTTTTCATTTAAATAGTTATCTAAATTATTAGTAACATGGATCAATGTAACGACATCTGTGATATCCATAAGGGGGCGTGAGAAGAGCTCTATAGCAGAATGGTGTAGCTGAAAGAAGAAATAGGACCTTATTAGATATGATTAAATCCATGATAAGTTACTCTACTTTGCCATTATCTTTTTCAGGGATATGCCCTACAAACCGCATGTTATCTTTTCAATGATGTGCCTCAAAATTTGTTTTCAAAACTCCTTACAAGTTATGAATAGTTAGGAAGACTTCCTTAAATCATATTCGTATATAGGATGTTTTACACATGTCCTAGATAAGGAAGAGAATAAGTTTGATGCATGTTTGGAAATTTGCATGTTAGTGGGATATCCTAAAGGGACAAAAAGAGATTATTTTTATGACCTAAAAGAAAATAAAGTCATTGTTTCAGCGAATGTAATACTTCCTTGAGGAAAGTTATATGAACAACTTTAAGCCATGTAGTAGAATAGTACTCGAGGAGATAGGGAGCAATACCATTGCTCTAGCAGTTCCAATGGAAACCAATCTAATTAATGTGGAAAAATTGATTGATCAATAACCTATGAAGATTTGGCATAGCGAGAGGATCAGGCGTCAACCCGAGAGGTATATGTTCAATGGTGAAGCTTACTTGATTGAACCAGTTGAGTATGACAAGGATCCATGAGGCTATAGAGGACGTTAATGCAAAACTCTAGACTGAAGCTATGAACACTGAGATGAAATATATAGATACCAATCAAGTTTGAGAGCTTGTGGACATTCCTAAAGTGATAAAACCCAAAGAGTGTAAGTAAATATATTAAAAAAAAAGGAGTAGAAGGAAAGGCCGAAACGTAAAAAGCTAGACTAGTAGCTAAGGTATACATGCCAATGGAAGGAATTGATTAAGAGAAAACCTTTTTCTTTCTATAGCCATGTTTAAGTTCATTTTCATTCTCTTATTCATTGTTGTCGCTAATAATTACAAGATTTGGCAAAAGATTGCTTTTTTGAAAGGCCATCTTGATGAGACCATATATATGGTACAACCAGATGAGTTCAAAACTAAAGGTCAAGAGAATAAAGTTTGTAAGTTAAAGTTTTTTTATAGACTCAAGCAAGCTTCCAATTCTTGAAACATAAGATTTGACCAAGTAGTCAACACTTATGGTTTTGAACAAAATGTAAATAAACCTTGTGTTTATAAACACATCAAAGATGGGAAGGTGGTTAGAGGGTTCATAAAGAATGAGCATGGGACAATATGCAAAATTGCATCCGAGGTTAATATACCTAACCGCCTCATGAAGATGTTACCATCGAAGACTTTTGAGAAGCATGCCAAGGCTATGGGAATGTGTAACATTTTATATTTACTCATGTTGTTTAAGTGGGAGATTGCTAGACTTAGTTTGTACTAAACAATCCTACTATTTTTGAGACATTTGATTAGTAAAGAATTATTATTTATGTCATATATCACTATTGTCCTCTTTATATTTATTTGTGATGAATATATGATAAGCAAACTAAAGTTTGAAACTGTCAATCTAAACCATTAAGATTATGCATATGATGGACAGATTAGACAGAAGATATGAATCTTAAGATGATACTTAAAACATAAAAGGTCCACAATTGAGGGAATAAAGTTGGGCACTTTATTCATGATAAGATTATTTTGTTGTCTACATCCCTTATGAGGGATGACTTGTCTTGGTTATCGGAGTTAGACTCAACAAGTAAAGACATTGGTATATTGTCAATGGTGACAATATATTTAGATTCAGACTAAAGATAAACTGATTAAATTAATAATTATGTTTTAATAAGTCAAATCACTTAGACAATCATGTATGTTGCATTTTAATCTTAAAATAGATTAGTCGGACCATATTCTTGACCTGTGTCTTTTTATGTACCAATTGATGACATCCTATATTGAATAATGGTACATATACTAGTACATTAGAGACATGACTATGAAATGACATAGAGTTGTTATTCATAGATTTGGAATCCATAACTCTTTTATAGAGTTAATAATATCCTTTTATAGGCACTATTCTAGAATTAAAAAATTGGAGTGCTCAACCATTTGGATACATTTGTGCAACCAAAAAGAGTATTGTTTGTGTTCGTTATAAATAGCAAGTATTCCAATGGTAAGATAATAGAACATAAGATAAATAGAAACGGGAAGGTCAAATGGAATATGTCTTGAAGTCGATTATGGACATCTTATGGAGGTGTTGCAAGTAATGATATTTCATGGACAAAAAACATATTGGAGTTTCGTGATCTTTTATATAGTTCAAGGGTCTAGCTCTAAGCTTTTACTAGAGTAGCTATAGAGTTAATAATTATAATAAGCATGTCAAGGACATGCCATTTTATAATTATAGGAGCCTGATCAATATATGTATATCGGGTTCCTTTTGCTAGGTTACACATTTTCTTGTAACGATATAGCGTGTTTTTTCTATAAATTGGTAACTTATGTTAATTCTACGATTGGTTCAAACTTGATAGATTTGTTTGTAATAATTCATGTTAATTTATTGATTAAATTAATTTCATAAATTAATTCAAAATAAACATTTTGAATTATTTGTATTCATTTTTTTTATATGGGATTATTAATATATGATTTTTTAATTAGGTAATTTCTACATTGAGTTATTTGGATTAAAATTGAGGCTTTATGACATATTCTCGATTTAAATAAAAGGGAAAATTGTTCAATCGAGTCAGAATTAGATGACCTATAGATCGAGTTGTCATACTAGTAGATTAAAGAGAAGAAACCAAGTAATCCCTAACCAACTGGTCGACCGGCTTACAAAGGACCACTCCATCGACCCTACCACATTAGCAAACATGGCTTTACACATTTAGCCATAGGGTTTTGGCCCAATGATGTATTTTGAGACCTTATCTATGTAGAATTGATGCCCTACTAGCCTCTACAAATAGGGAAATTTGTCCTATTGTTAATCAAATCACTTGAGAAAATTAAAAAATGTATTCTAGAGAAAGAAACTTTGAAATTCTCATAGAATTATTGTTTAACATCAAGAACAATAATTTTGGTTTTGTCTTGTGGTTCAAAAGAGATACGTTACCAAGAGAAGAATCAAATGAAATTGCTCACTCGCATTCTGATTGTGGAAAAGAAAATAACAGAGAAAACTAGTTGGTTGAGGCTCTTCCAGTCGTATTCTCTCATTGCAAATCTATTAAATTAATTCAACCAGAAGTGTGGTTACTGATTCCTTAGAGGTATGGAGGTCTATCAATAATTTATGATATATAACATGCCTAACTCACTTCTGTGGAAAATTTTTCATTTAAAAATTTTAAAAATTCTACTACGTACTTGTTTTCCAACAATACGGATCACTATAGGCAATCTCATAACCCACTTGCTATGTCATGTCATTCCTGATCGATCCACCCACCTAATATCTCATACATAGCTATAAAAATCAACTACCATGTCTTTGGATTATAACCTTATTCAATAAGAACTCATTCTACAAGTATATTGATAGCTTCCTGTTAAGTGTTTAACCACTCCATACCTTAGTGATTTTCACCTATTGAGTGCCGCCGTATGGTCGGTTGGTCTAAGCTTATAACAATTTTGGAAAACTATCCTTTAAGGAGGTAGATAAAGCTTGGAAAACACACCTCTTGCAAGGAGCACGCCACTTATCACTCTTCTCTTACCAAAAATGGAGGCCATAGGATTCTCATCAAAAAGGCTCAACCAATAGAATCTTCTGTTACGAGATTCCTGCACCCACTCAATTTTTAAAGTTCTAGGTTTTTTAAATTTATTTCACTCTTACACAAACTTAATGTGCATTTTTAAGATAACTAATCATATTAGATTCCTAAATCTATGTGATGCTTGAACACGTTATTATGAGTAGCACTTACAATCCTTTATAGTATGTTATCAATAATTACGAGTATGGCAATCTAAGCATGATAAACATGTTATCAAACATAACGTAATGCATAAAATTGCAATTGTAATACTATGGTTCCACCTAGAAAGTAAAAAAATAAAAATAAAAGAAAACTATGATGATCTTCAAGTCATCATCTTCTTTGTGTAATCCTCTTCTTGGTTGTGTTTGATTTTCTCATCCCTTTAGTACTCCCACAAGCTTTAATAAAATTATCCAAGTAATAAAACACTTTAAAAACTTTAATTTCGTTATTTTTAATTTTAATTCTAGTAAAGTAATCGTAATTATTAATTGGGTATATTTTCAAAACTTTTTCAAAAAAAATATTTTTACATCATTTTTATTTTAATTAACAAGAAATTAATGATAGATAATATTTATCTATTTATCAAATTCCTCCTGCTAATGTAGGATTAAGTTAATTGAAAATATTCTAAGATCTAAGTTAGATATCAAAATCTTTCCGTAATCTAATTTAAATCTCTAAGATTTTATTTTAACAATTTGTAAACTCTTTCAAATTTGAAAAGTATTGCCAATTAGCTAAAATAGCAAAATTGATCTTGCATCAATTTAAATTTTCAAAAATCAACAAATTTTGAACACTTTAAAATTTGAAGTAGGTGAGGTAGAGGAGGAAGTTTTACCACCACACGTAGTGGTGAGAGGGCAAAGAGCAGCCGTGGCAATATATCCATAGCCTGGTCATAGGGAGACCCTATAGCGAGGGCTTCGGTTGCCAAGCCTTGCGCTCCCATGAACCCACACTACATGCAGCGCTTAGTCGCCGTGCATAGCTCTTCAGGCTATGCCTATAGCACAGGACTTGGCACTAGCTAATCCCGTGGGTGTGGCTGGTACTGCTACTAGAAAACCTTAATTCAATTCCTACAAAAACAAGGAATTAAATAAAAACCACAAAATTACTAAAATTTATAGAATTTTAAAATCAAACATATTGGGTATTTTTTTCCATCATCTTTAACTTTTAAATGCCTTCATTTTCAAAACATTACAAAAAACAATCCTATACCATTTCCTGCTTACAAATTATTCTATAAAAGTAGTATACCACTAGTAGGAAAATTACGATGATGATAGACTAGCCTTTTAGCAAATTACACCTCATAAAAATAATAGAACCAAATTTCTAAAGGAAGCATACCAGGTATAATCAATTAAAAACATTAATGAAATTGATACAAATAATAATTAAGATAAACATAAAAATCAATAATGATAAAAAAACAAACATTTCATGCATATTTCATGATGACATATAAAACCTAAAGTTTCATCTCTCCAAATACAATTATCATGCAAATACGCAGATATACATCACATAGGTATGATAAAGGAGATTGGAAGAGACAATTATTGTATGGAACAAAATTATGAGTCGTCTATAAAACAATTTGTTGGTTTGCCCAAAAATATTATTATAAAAAATAGTAAAAACGTAGCAGAATAGGATAAATTATTTTTTAAACTTTTAGGATCATTCTTATAATACTATATATAATAATTGAATAAAGTACAAAAACTTGCAGATTTGGCAATAACTTTAGATGATCAAGCGTTCCAAAACCTTCAAATCTTCCTTGTCATTCTCCTATTTCTAGGGCAACTAGTATATGGGCATTAGTAAGGTTTGTTGGAAAATCTCTCTAATATCTCATTCCAATTTTTTGGCAGAAGTTCTTTAAAGCTCTAAAGAGATAGCAATTAAGAACTCTAGATGGAAATCAAAGAAAAGTCTACAAAAATAAGGCTTTTGAGGTCTATTTATATATACACTAGTGCTAGGAAGTTGGAGAAGACTTCTGCTGGGATTCTATTCAGAATCATGCCTACTTCGAGGGGTGGTGGGCTTGATTTCACTCTTTGAATGGGAAAGTAACAACTACCTCAAAAAATATGATCTTATATCCATATAGTATCTACTTAAGATTTGATTTAGGTTTAAACTGAGATATTTTTTTGCTTTAATTTTCAAAATAAATATCTTTCATGATTTTCTTAATAATTTATAATATCTAATAAGATAAATAATTACTATGTAGTATCTATTTCAACTTTTGAAAAAGATATTTTTCCACACTTAAATTACAATCAAATCACATGAAAATCATGTGATATAACAGAATCAACCAACCATGAAGTTGGTGCCACATGTACCTCTAGAGTACATAGTTGGCGCCACACATGGTGCAAGTAGTGCACTGTGTGAATTTTCAATTCTACCTATACACAAAAAAAAAATATTCAAAGAAATATCCTTTAACTCATTTGAATGAATGTTATGGAGTTAGCAAGGGGACTCAATTAACATATATAATTTAATTATCTTATAATTAAATTAATAAGTATTATTAACTCCAATTTGTGCAACTACATGAAACCAAAGCTGAACTCTTAAATTATATATATATATTAATTATATTGAACCTTAAATATTAAATGCTAGTAATAAAGTTGTATATTGATATAATCATCTACTATGTGATAATACCGTCCAAAATAATATTTATAATTAAAGCTAGATTTATAGTTTTCCATGCAATTTCTCTAATTACTTCTTTGTCCATGAGTTTTGTTAATTCTCTAATGGGCAACCTATTTATGAAGAAATCATAAATGAGGATTTGGGTTGTTTATGTTTGATATCTCATATCAAATAGTGAGTACTCTTCACCCAAGTTCCCAAATTAATACTCATGAGAATATTACCTCATCATCCTATCCAGTAGAAGTTGTGGATTCCATTTCTCTAAGTAGTGTTTTTAGCTACCTATAATTCTATCTCTAATATATTGAGTTTTTGATCGTGAATATATAGATCTCATCCATTGGCAATCAAAAGACATAATAAAATAAATGTGAGTCCACCAATTACTTTAGGAATAAGATATGATCCGTAAAATAATAAATAATAATAGAGTTCTAATTTATTGTTACGAAATTACAAAAAATAAATAAATAAATTCTATCTTGGTCTAGATTTAATGTGTTCTAAATACAATGATATCTCTGTCCAACAATCATAGCATTACTATAACTTAGATAAGATTATTCCACTAAATTGAGAATTGACAGCATTACAATCTTAAACAAGGTAAAGTGTCCACTTTTATTTACTAATTATAAACCAAAATTTATGCTAAGTGCACATATTCATATTCTCTGTATTATGAACACTCCATATATATGATTATGAACCTTTTTAAGTATTGAAACTTTTTCAATTTGCAATTATTTCTATAGCAAAATTAGTGTGTATTTTACACGTGTAGCAAAAATGGGGGTATGCTTAATTTCTTGTTACAAAATTATACAAAAGATTAAATTCTATCTTAGTCCAAGTTTAATATGTCATAAACATAGTGATGTCTCTATTCAACAATCATAACATTACTATAATCCAAATAAGGTTATTCCATCAAATTGGAAATAGACAACATTAAATCTTAAGCAAGATAAATTGTTTTTTTCTTAATCTCTCTTAAGCCTACTTGACCCCCAAACCCTCTGAAAGGTCTAGCCAACATCAATGCTATAGCTTCGCAACCTACTTATTGAGTTAACTTGTAGTGACCCAACTCTACGGATGACTACCTTGACTCTTAGACTTTAAACCATTGACATAACTATTGAGATTAGTGCTTTTTATAGCATAGTGTAAGTTCCTTTTAGACAATATAAGATTTAAAGCATCATCTAATCAATAAAATTCATTCCATCTATTCTCCTAAATGTATAATTTGGTATATATTTATGTGCGCAAATAATATAAAAGTTTACATAATATAGAGGATATGACTTTTTGCACTTAGTATAAATTTTGGGTTATAATTAGGAGATAAAAATTTTTGGACCTCATTTGTTGCCAAACAACCGCAATAATTTACAAAACAAGAGAACAATTCAAAAGAGGGAAAGGAACAGTGATATTGAAGAATGGTAGAGGTGTAATGGTTAATGGAGATTGATTATGAATATCTAGTATATCTATGGGAAGGAAAAATATAGATAGAACTTCATAGCAACTTTTGTGTTGTATTTGGAGATAACTCTAGACCCTAGATGAAGACAAAGTTAGGTCACAACTAGATGTGATCTTTCAAGTCTCCTTCGAAGAAAATTCTGGTGGATTTCAAGAAAATTATTTAGATTGCATTGTAATAATTCATGTTAATTTATTGATTAAATTTATTTATAAATTAATTCAAAATAAACAAATAGAAATATTTATATTCATTTTATATAATATGGGATTATTAATACATGTTTTTTTCAATTAGATAATTTCTATATTGACTTATTTGAATTAAAACTAAGACTTTATGAAAGATTATCGGTTTAAATAAATTTAAAATTGTTCAATCGGGTCAGAATTAGATGACCAATAGATCAAGTTATCATACTAGTAGACTAAAGAGAAGATACCAGGTAATCCCTAACCAACTGGTTGACCCGCTTACAAAGGACTGCTCAATTGACCCTACCACATCAGCAAACGTGGCTTTATGCATTTAGTTGTAGGATTTTGGCCTAGTGTTGTATTTTGAGGCCTTATTTGTCCAGAATTAATGCCCTACTAGCCGCTATAAATAGGAAAATTTGTCCTATTGTTAATCAAATCACTTGAGAAAATTAGAGAAAGTATTCTAGAGAAAAAAAACTTTGAAATTCCTATAGAATTATTGTTTAACATCAAGAAGAATAATTTTGGTTTTCTCTTGTTGTCGAAATGAGATACGTTACTAAGAGGAGAATCAAATGAAATTGCTCACTCACATTTTGATTGTGGAAAAGAGAATAGCAAAGAAGACTAGTTGGTTGAGGCTCTTTTAGTCACATTCTCTCATTGTGATTCTATCGAATTAATTTAGCCAGAAGTGTGGTTACTAATTCCTTAGAGGTATAGAGGTCAATGAATAATTTATGATATATAGCATGTCCAACTTGCTTTTGTGGAAAATTTTTCATTTAAAAATTTTAAAAATTCTACTACATACATTATCCAACAATACGGATCACTATATCTCGTAAGCCACTTACCATGTCATGTCATTGTTTATTGATCTACCCACCTAATATCTCATATATAGCTATAAAAATTGACTGCCATGTCTTTGGCTTATAACCTTATTCAATAGGAACTCATTCTACGAGAATATTGATAGCTTCTTGTTGAGCGTTTAACCGTCCTCAAACCTTGGTGATTTTCACCTATTGAGTGCCACTGTATGGTCGGTTGGTCTAAGCTTATAACGATTTAGAAAAAGCTTGGAAAACACGACTCCTACAAGGAGCACGCTGCTCATCACTTTTCTCTTACCAACAACAGAGGCCATAGGATTCTCACCAAAAAGGCTCAACAAATAGAATCTTTTGTTATGAGATTCCTACACCAACTCAATTTTTAAAGTTTTAGGCTTTTTAAATTTATTTCACTATTACACAAACTTAATGTGCATTCTTAAGATGACTAATCATATTAGATTCCTAAATCTACATGATGCTTGAACACGTTATTATGAGCAGCACTTACAATCCTTTATAGTATGTTATCAATAATTACGAGTATGGCAATCTAAGCATGATAAACATGTTGTTAAACATAACGTAATGCATAAAATTGCAATCGTAATACCATGGTTCCACCTAGAAAGTAAAAAAAAAAAATAAAAATAAAAGAAAACCGTGATGATCTTTAAGTCATCATCTTCTTCATGTAATTAAGTCATCTTCTTCTTCGTGTAATCCTTTTCTTGGTTGTGTTTGCTTTGCTCATCCCTTTAGTGCTTCCACAAGCTTTAATAAATTACCTAAGTAATAAAACTCTTTCAAAACTATAATTTCATTATTTTTAATTTTAATTCTAGAAAAGTAATGGCAATTATTAGTTGGGAATATTTTCAAAATTCTTTCAAAAAAATATTTTTACATCACTTTTATTTTAATTAGCAAGAAATTTAATGATAGATAATATTTATCTATTTATCAAATTCCTCCTACTAATGTTGGATTAAGTTAATTGAAAATATTCTAAGATCTAAGTTAGATGTCAAAATCTTTCCATAATCTAATTTAAATCTTTAAGATTTTATTTAAACAATCTGTAAGCTTTTTCAAATTTGAAAAGTATTGCCAATTAGTTTAAAATACCAAAATTGATCTTACATCAATTTAAATTTTCAAAAATCAACAAATTTTGAACACTTTAAAATTTGAAGCGTGTGAGGCAGAGGAGAAATTTTTACCATAACACATGGTGGTGAGAGGGCAAAGAGTAGTTGTGGCAATATAGCCATAGCGTGGTCTTAGGGAGACCCCATAGTGAGGGCTCAGGTTGCCAAGCCTTGCGCTCCCACAGGCACGCACTTCATGCAGCGCTCGCTCACCATGCATAGCTCTTCAGTCTATGCTTGTGGTGCACGAACTTGCCCCTAGCTAATCCTGTGGGTGTGGCCAGTAGTGCTACTAGGGTTTTCTTAGAACCTTAATTCAATTCCTACAAAACAAGGAATTAAATAAAACCACAAAATCACTAAAAATTTATAGAATTATAAAATCAAACATATTGGGTATTTTTTCCATCATCTTTAACCTTTAAATGCCTCCATTTTCAAAAAATTACAGAAGACAATTCTATACCATTTCTAGCTTACAAATTATTCTATGAAAGTAGTATACCACTAATCAGGAAATTACGATGATGATAGACTAGCCTTCTAGCAAATTACACTTAATAAAAATAATAGAACCAAATTTCTAATGGAAGCACACCTAGTATAATTAATTAAAAACATTAACGAAATTGATACAAATAATAATTAAGATAAACATAAAAAATCAATAATGATAAAAAAAACATACATTTCATGCATATTTCATGGTGATAAATAAAACCTAAAGTGTCATCTCCGTAAATACAATTATCATGTAAATACGCATATATACATCACATATGTATGATATAGGAGATTGGAAGAGACAATAATTATATGTAACATAATTATGAGTCGTCTCTAATACAATTTGTTTGTTTGCCCAAAAATATTTTAATAAAAAATGGTAAAAAACGTAGTATAATAGATTAAAATATTTTTTAAACTTTCAGGATGATTCTCATAATGTTATATATAATAATTGAATAAAGTACAAAATCTTGCAGATTTAACAATAGGTCTGGATGATCAAGCATTCCAAAACCTTCAAACCTTCCTTATTATTTTCCTCCTTCTAGAGCAACTTATTTGTGGGCACTAGTAAGTTTTGTTGGAAAATCTCTTTAATATCTCATTCCAAGGCAAAAGTTCTTCAAAGCTCTAAAGGGAGAGCAATTAAGAACACTAGGTAGAAGTCAAAGAAAAGTCTACAAGAAATGGGGCCTTTGAGGTCTATTTTTATATACACTGATGCTAGGAAGTTGGAGAAGAATTCTACTGGGATTTTGTTGAGAAAAATGCCTACTTCTAAGGGTGGTGGGTGTGATTTCACTCTTTGAATAGGAGAGTCACAACTGCCTCCAAGAATATGATCTTGTATCTATATAGTATCTAATTAAGTTTTGATTTAGGTTTAAACTGAGATATTTTTTGTTTTAATTTTTAAAATAAATATCTTTCATGATTTTGTTAATTATTTGTAATATCTAATAAAATAAATAATTACTATGTAGTATCTATTTAAGCTTTTGAAGAATATATTTTTCCACACTTAAATTACAACCAAATCACATGAAAATCATGCATATAACTGAATCAACCAACCATAAAGTTGGTGCCACATGTACTTCTAGAGCACATAGTTGGCACCACACATGGTGCAAGTAGTGCATTGTGTGAATTTTCAATTCTACCCCTACACATTAAAAATATTCAAAGAAATATCCATTAACTCATTTGAATGAATGTTATAGAGTTAACAAGTGGACCCAATTGACATATATAATTTAAGCTTTAATAATTATTTATAATTTAATTATCTTACAATTAATTAATAAATATTATTAACTTCAGTTTGTGCCACTATAGGAAACCAAAGCTAAACTCTTAAATTATGTACATTAATTATATTGAACCTTAAATATTAAACGTTTGTAATAAGGTTATATATCGATATAATCATCTACTATGTGATAATACCCTCCAAAATAATATTCACAATTGGAGTTAGTTTTATAGTTTTTTGTGCAATTTCTCTAATTACTTCTTTGTCCATGAGTTTTATTAATTCTCTAATGGGCAACCTATTTATGAACAAATCATAAATGAGGATTTGGGTTGTTTATGTTTGATATCTCATATCAAATAGCAAGTACTCTTCACCCAGGTTCCCAAATTAATACTTATGAGAATATTTCCTTATCATCCTATTTAGTAGGAGTTCTTGTCTGAGTAGTATTTCTAGCTACCTATAATACTATCTCCAATATATCGAGTTTTTGATCTTGAATATATAGATATCATCCATTGGCCTTCAAAAGACATTATAAAATAAATGTGAGTCCACTAATCACTTTAGGACTAAGATATGATCCGTAAAATAATCAATAAAAAAGAGCTCTAATTTCTTGTTACGAAATTACACAAAAAAAAAAAAAGTTCTATCTTGGTCTAGATTTAATGTGTTCTAAACACAGTGATATCTCTATCCAACAATCATAATATTACTATAATCTAGATAAGATTATTTCATCAAATTGGGAATTGACAACATTACAATCTTAAGCAAGATAAATGGTCCAATTTTATCTTCTGTTTATAAACCAAAATTTATACTAAGTGCACATATTCATATTCTTTGTATTATGAACACTTAATATACATGATTATGAACCTTGATAAATATTGAAACTTTTTCAATTTGTTGTTATTTCTATGGCAAAATTTGTGTGTATTTCACACATGTAACAAAAATAAGGGACGTGCTTAATATCTTGTTATAGAATTATACAAAAGATTAAATTCTATCTAAGTCTAGGTTTAGTATGTCATAAACATAGTGATGTCTCTATCCAACAATCATAATATTACTATAATCTAGATAAGGTTATTCCATCAAATTGGAAATAGACATTAAAATCTTAAGTAAGATAAAGTGTCCAGTTTTATCTACTGTTTATAAACCAAAATTTATACTACGAGCATAAAATCATATACTCTATATTATGAAAACTTTTATAGCATTTTCACACATAAATATATACTAAATTATACATTTAGGAGAATAGATGGAATGCATTTTATTTATTATGTGATGCTTTAAATCTTATATTGTCTAAAAGGAAATACACTATGCTACAAAAACACTAATCTCAACAGTTATGTCAATGATTTAAAGTCTAAGAGTCAAGGTAGTCATCCACAAAGTTGGGTCACTACAAGGTAACTCAATAAGTAGGTTGTTGAGCTATAGCATTGATGTTGGCTAGACCTTTCATAGGGTTTAGGGTCAAGTAAGCTTAAGAGAGATTGAGAAAGAACAATTTTTGGAACCTCATTTGTTGCCAAACAACCACAATAATTTGCAAAACAAGAGAACAATTCAAAAGAGAGAAAGGAACAGTGAGATTGAAGAATGGTGGAGGTGCAATGGTTGATGGAGAATGGTTGTGAATGCCTAGTATATCTATGGCAAGGGAAAATATAGATAGAACTTTACAATAACTTTTGTGTTGTATTTGGAGATGACTCTAGGCCTTGGATGAAGACGAAGTTAGGTCACCACTGGAGGTGGCCTTTCGAGTTTGCTTTGGAGAAGATTCTTGTAAATTTCAAGAAAATTATTTAGATTGGAAGTAATCATGATGAGAAAGATGAAGATATGAAGAATTACTAGGTTTTAGAGAATGTATCGTAGGGGATTTAAGGTATGGCCTGGAGAGTTCAATGGTCTATAGGTTGCTCAAGCTTGTTGAGTTTGATGAAGTGAGTTTTATTTATAGGGGAGTTTTATCTCATGTAGAAGAGATTGGCTAACAAGTTTATTGGCTTTAGAGGACTTTTCTCACGCTTCATTCCTTCTCTAGTTTCATGTTTTTGATGATATATATGCTTGAAACTCGAGTAATTTAAAACGGAGTGGAGTTTGGACAAAGAAAACTCAATATTAGCTAATTGCATGTCTTTTTAAATATTGAAAGGCTCCCAGGATGGGTATCAAGCAAAGTGTTGTTACATACTAACTTTGGAGGCTGCACAACTCCAAACATCTTTGGCCACCTATTTGGCTATTTTAAAAAGTATGACTTCTCTCTAGCGCCAAGTGTTGAAGGCTATGAGAGAAAATTCTAATAGGCATTTGACCTCGTCAAACCTAAAAAGGGGAAAATTAGGTCTTTCAATTAATGGAAAGGTTCTAGAGTTTTACCTTGGGCCTTTTATGATTCTAAAGGTGAAAAGAAGGGATTTTGAGGCTTAGTTTTCGATCATTCATCCATCCTTGCTCAAATTAATTGAAATGCCCTTAGGCATCAAAAACCAACTTTGGATTGAAAAAATGAGCCTATTGAATTACTCATTCCCCACCGTGAAAGTTAGATATTAAGAAAGGATGTTAAAGGCTACGACCATGAAAGTTTCTCAAGCCTGGCTTGGGTCAATGACCAAAGCCTATCAAGGACACGAGACATTAAAAAAAATAAAATTGGGCCATAGGTAAATGTAGTGTACAAAAATGAATATCCACATTAGCCCCGTTAGTCTCAAAGACTCGAAGGAATGAGTCAGGCTATGCAAATAATTTAAATCTTCGACCACAAGATTTTGTAAAGCTAGTAAAGATGTCTCATGACTTGCTCAGAGATTGTTTGTCTAGACGGTATTCTGTGTAGTTGATATGAATTCTTGGGGTTCTTTGGAGAAAATGTAGATCATAATTACTCATTTACAACCAAAGATTCTCAATATCCCTTGTAGATGATGGCACCTTAGTAGTGTACTCTCAAGGCCTGTCAAAGAAAGCTGGGCAGTTTCGCGCCAAGGATATTCCTCCCTATCCTTCTATCCATGTACTTAATAAACACATAATTATCTTTTTAATGAATCATGCCCCTGGTATATAAATATAATTTGAAATTCTTTTTAAAATAAATATATCTCCCAAAGGTAATATATAAGGTCTATTAGTGTGGTTTTAAATTTAATAGTTAAACCAGTAGTTTTAAACCTATGCAGTTTACGTAGTGGTCTCGAATTGACATTTAAAATATAAAGGTTTGAACATGAAGAAAACATCACATTAGTGTATTGTTGTTTGGAAATGTCAATATAAACTATGGTTTAAAAAGAAAACAAAAATGAGAAGAGTTTTAATATAGAGAATGGTTCAAAAGGCTAGAAGTTAAGAGGAGTTCAAGTTTTCAAAATTGAAAATTTTGTCTGTTTTAAACTATCCACGTCGATTTGAACGATTGTTTTATTTTGTTTATCAAATACCAATTCAAGTTGGGGTTATAGGGTCAAACGGTGGGACTTATATACCAAATGCCACCAAAATATAATATAATATAGTATAGTACAAACTAACGGCATCCTATAAGTTAAACTATGATTTATAAAGTGTTTAAAATAACGGTTGTAATTAAAAATATTGATTTAAAAATTTTATTTTTTTACGTAGCGGCAGAATGTTACACCATGGTTTCAAGGAAGATGCCATACAATCAATTATTTTTTTTCCCTTGAGAAATTATTATTATTATTTTTTTTTTGAGAATGTTAAACTTTTTGTTCCAATTATTAAAAAAAAAAAAGATGAAACAAAAAAAGAGCTTGCGGCTTCTAGGCGTTACACCCGTTTACAAACACAAACAGGTACTCCCACCAGCCCAGGCCATTATACCGCTCATCCTCTCACGCGCCGCCGCTTCTCGGAGCTTCCGCTGCCATGAAGGAGCCCAAAGACGACAGAATTTCCCCGCCAGAACGTACCCGCCAAACCAAAGCTCCGTCTGTACGGGCGCATTCACTTACGCTGGAACGATCCCACAATCGCCGCAAAAGAAAACGCGCCAAACCAGAAACCCTAAAACCCGACCCGCCTCAATGCCTCGCCGTGTCTAATACCTTTCTTTGCCTTCGTTCGTGGTCTCGCAGGCGCAGAAAACATAGCAGGACTGAACAGCCCGGAGCGGGGAGCTCTAGAAGATGGGTGTACTCTTGCCACGATTCATCGAGCTTCAGAGGTTAGAGAATCTCAGTTACTTTGATTGATTTGCGTAGATTTTCAACGTTATAATGTAAATACAATTGCCTTCCAATCGACGGCATGAAAATGAGTCTTAAAACCTGCTCAAACTCCATATGCAGTATTGGAATAAATAGTTGACAATTTTTTATTTGGTCTGCAAGTGTTTCAAAATTTTGAATTCTTGTTTTCTTTGATTGTGATATGGCATTTATTTTATAAAACAATCACATTATGGAAGTATAACATTTGGAGCAGATAAATATTTAATTAGTTTACTTTAAATAAAACAAATGTCGTAATGCAACGATTAATACGAGGGACAGTCCTTGGCGAAGAATTGTAGCTTTGCCCACAATCTTGATTGTGAAACTCTACATTTGTCTCAAATTGATGTTCCCCCCGAACTTGAGCACAATTAAAACCTCCTTAGCAAGCATCGAGCAAATTTTCAAAATGCGGGTTTCCATTGCTACCGAGAGAGAAGGAGTAAAAGTGTTCGAATAAAAGTTATATAAGCTTGAAACGAAGTTGACGATTCATAGAGAGGCTTTCGCTTAGCCGGAAATTGAAATTTTTACGGGTTGTTTTGCTTTAGAATTGAAAGTAGAATCAGAGGAAGCTTGTGTGTGTTTCAGGTCGTTGGGAGCTGAAAACTATGAATATTATTCTTTTGTACCTGAACATGTTGTTTCTCCTGCAGATAAGGTGGTGGTTGTATCTTATAACATCTTGGGTGTTGAAAATGCGTCAAAACATCCAGACTCAAAAATTTATAGTGGAACAAGCGGACGGCCCTTATATGCGAGGAGATCAATCGGTACAATGTGAGCGTCCTACGCCTTCAAGTATGTATTAGAGTTTTTCATGTCAAGGTTGATACTTAAGAATTTTTGTTTTGTTCTGGCAAAAAAAGGGATATAATCTTGACCTTGTTGATCAAATGAAGCTAATAGCGCTCAATTTTAATTTTATTAACTAATTTTTAAATTGTACATGATTTGTTACAGAAATCTGTTCTTATGGTACTCTCTGTAGTGTAGGAGGTTGATCGCTTTGATGATTTAGATGGTCTTTTTCAGAAAGATGGTTTTAAGGTGTTTACAAGGTATAATGTAACTTCATGTACCTAACTTATAGTTACTTCTTTTTTCTCTTGGATTTGTATTTTGTCAACTTTTAATCACAATGCGCTTTCAGTTTCGTAACCGTTAATTCTGGTCTATAAATATCCGTTCATTCTCAGTATCCACATTTTAACATATTCCTATTTTTGATGACAGATTTACTCTTTTGCATCAAGAAAATATCAAGTTTTGGAGCTTTGGCCTTCGCAATTATGTCGCTCAACATTGTGTTTTGAAGGTATGTAAGAGATTAGTTTATGCAATATGACTGTCTTTTTCCTTTTTCTCTTTTCCTCTTCAAGGTGGTCAATTTGAAAATTAAATCCAATTTGTTATAATGCAAATAGATAATCACTTTGGCATAACAAGCCCACTTTTGTTATGTGTTGTTTTAGTTGTATGCTTCTATGATGCTGTGTACTAGTTTTATTGACAGTCACAACTTTTGTTTTTAAATTACTTCTTCTTTTTTTTTCCTGAAAATGATTTAATTGCTTTTTATAGTTAGGTACCTTAATGTCACGCCCCAATGAGCTACGAGGAGGCTACACACTTAACTTGGGCGTTTTTAAGGATAAAATTGGCCCAAGAAAGGTTCTGGAAGGGTCCGGAGTGTTCTACAACGTTCCACAGCATTCTAGGAGGTTCTACGCTAGTCCAGAAGCATCCTGAAGAACCCAGAATGTCTTGGAAGACTCAAGACTTCTCTGGAAGACTCTAGAACTTTAAAGTACTTAGGAACATTGTAGAACAGTATAGAATTCTCTAGAACACTCCATGCTTGTAAATATTTCCACACTTTGCTAGAACATTCTAGATAGCAAATAGCAACCATAGGATCAAGGCAATCTTGACCGTTCATTCGTTAGGAGGGTGCCTATAAATAGGACTAACCCCTCATTTGTAATCATTTGTAAATCATCCAAGAGAAATTCAAGAATCTAAGCCTTGTAAAGTCTCTTAGCTTAATACAACTTTCCTTTCAGAGTTCTCCTAATTCTCTTGAGTTCCCTTTTATTCTAGGCAAAAGCGTGATAAGTTAGGCTGACTTAGCATAAGGATTGTGCTAAGGCCGCACGAGTACCTTCGGAGAAACTAAGCTCGTGGCAGTTGGTATCAGAGCGAGGCTCAGGCAGAAGCGATGGCTAAAGGTGCTACTCAACGGACCACAGGATCCAACCCATCTGACGTAGAGGTGACGCAGGAGCGAGGCCGTGAAGAAATAGTCGACCCCAACGTCGTGGCAAAGCGAGGTTGATCTAAGGACATGATCTCCAATTTTGACTCACGCCTATCTCGGGTTGAGGAGGCGGTAAGTGGCGTGGAGGCCCAGGTGGATGATCTAAGCGAACGGGTGGATGGTTTAGAAGCGGAGGATGCCGCTATCCACACTGCGATACGGGGCATGTTGTTCCAACTGGAGGAGTCCTTGCGGGCCGAGATTGGGAAGGTCCGTGACGAGTTCATGGGCGAGCTCACTAAAATGCGTCGAGCACACGAGATGGAGTTAAATAGCTCGCTTGCACGCATTGAGGACATGCATGGGGACCTAGCTCTTTGCAAGCGCGCATTGGCTATAGGGTCTAGCAGTGGTGTCATCGAGGCTAGGCGCATTAAAGTGCCAAAGCCAAAAAGCTTCGGGGAGCACGCAATGCACGAGAAGTGGACAACTTCTTGTGGGGCCTAGACCAATACTTCGGGGCCATGGGTATCACAGATGAGGACGCCAAGATCCAGTCTGCGGCTCTTTATCTCACCGACACTACCATGCTTTGGTGGAGGAGAAGGCGATGAGACATCAAGAAAGGTACGTGCACCATAACTACTTTTGATGACTTTAAAAGAGAACCTAAAAGGCAATTCTATCCCGAGAATGCTAAGGATGAGGCTAGAGCTCATCTGCGAAGGCTCAAACAATTAGGGTCTATTCGTGATTATATTAACGAGTTTACTAACTTAATACTTGAGATCCCTGATTTGTCCGACAAAGACGCACTCTTCAACTTTATGGATGGACTCCAACAATGGGCCAAGACTGAGCTAAGGTGGCGTGGAGTGCAAGACCTTGCCACCGCCATAGCTGTGGCAAAAAGCTTGATTGACTATGCAAGCCAAAGAGAGTCCACCAGCAAGCCGAAGGATAGAAAGAGTGGCCAAGCCAAAAGTGGGGGAGACAAGGGCCAACACAGGGACGAGCACCGCCCAGATAACTTCTCAAGGAACAAAGACAAAGGCAAACAA
This sequence comes from Artocarpus hirsutus, assembly GCA_946598075.1. Taxonomy (NCBI): domain Eukaryota; kingdom Viridiplantae; phylum Streptophyta; class Magnoliopsida; order Rosales; family Moraceae; genus Artocarpus; species Artocarpus hirsutus. The sequence continues at coordinate 28,154 of CAMOHE010046988.1, forward strand.
AGGGACAACAGGAGTTCAATCAAGCCCAACAACAATAAATGCTTCCTTTGTGATGGTCCCCACTGGGCTAGGGACTGCCCGCAGAAAAGAGCCTTGAATTCGCTCTTAGTAAGTCATCAAGACGGGATGGAAACCAACAGCGGCAACACTGGTGCACACATGGGTTCTTTACAACTACTCAATGTAATCCAATCTGCCCCTAAGACCCAAGCCAAGGGACTACTATTTGTGGACGTGACCATTGGAGGTAAAGCAACGACAGCCATGCTCGATACAGGTGCGTCCCACAACTTTATTTCAATTGAAGAAGCCCAAAAGCTGGGACTTAAGGTGACTGGTGGACGGGGCTCCATCAAGGCAGTCAACTCAGCTGTCCGACCTATTCACGACATAGCCCGCGGAGTTAAGACCAGCGTGGGAGCCTGGTCTGGGCACATGGACTTTTCAGTTGTGCCAATGGATGACTTTAGAGTCGTCTTGGGATAGAGTTCTTGGATCAAGTTAAGGCATTCCCGGTATCATTCGCCAATAGCATATGCATCATGGATGGCGACAAGGCTTGTGTGGTGCCAACAACCAGGACCAACAAGCAAGGCACAAAGATGCTCTTAGTAATGCAGTTCAAGAAGGGCATCCGGAGGGACGAGGAAAGCTACTTGGCTATCCTCAAAGAATATGACGATGATGAGCAAGGGCCATCAGAAGCTGAACCAGAAGAGGTAGCAGCCATCCTCGAGGAGTTCAAGGACGTTGCACCAGCAGAATTTCCAAAGAAGCTACCACCAAGGAGGGAGGTAGACCACCAGATTGAGCTGGAACCAGGGACCAAGCCACCAACCATGGGAGCATACCGCATGGCACCGCCAGAATTAGCCGAATTAAGAAGGCAACTCAAGGAGTTACTTGATGCAGGGTTCATCAGGCCTTCCAAAGCCCCATTCGGCGCACTAGTCCTATTCCAAAAGAAGAAGGATGGTTCTTTGCGCATGTGCATCGACTACAGGGCCCTTAACAAGATTACGGTAAAGAACAAATACCCCATTCCTCTGATTGCGGATTTGTTTGATCAACTAGGCTATGCCCGCTACTTCTCCAAGTTAGACCTTCGCTCGGGGTATTACCAGGTTTGCATAGCCGAAGGAGACGAACCAAAGACCACATGTGTTACAAGGTATGGGTCTTATGAATTCTTGGTTATGCCATTTGGACTAACCAATGCACCAGCTACATTTTGTACTTTGATGAGCAAGCTGTTCCACCCGTATCTCGATCAATTTATGGTCGTCTATTTAGACGACATAGTTGTCTATAGCAAGACCTTGGAGGAGCACGTGCAACACTTGAAGGAAGTGTTCAAGGTGCTACGGGACAATAACCTATACATCAAGAAGGAAAAGTGCTCCTTTGCTAAGCCAAAGGTAGCCTTCTTGGGGCACAAGATCAAAGATGGCCAACTAATGATGGAAGATAGCAAGGTACATGCTATCCAAACTTAGGAGTCGCCAACCAAAGTACATGAGGTACGATCTTTTCTTGGGCTAGTAAATTATTACCGTCGATTTATCAGAGAGCTATTCGGCGAGGGCTGCTCCACTGACCGACCTTCTCAAGAAGAACAAGGCATGGGACTAGACAGAGAAGTGTCAACAGGCCTTTGAAGACCTAAAGAAAGCCATCAGTGAAGAGCCCGTACTTAGCCTACCCGATCACACCAAACCTTATGAGGTACACACAGATGCCTCAGACTTTGCCATTGGAGGCGTTCTTATGCAGGAGGGACACCCAATTGCATACGAAAGTCGAAAGCTCAATGAGACTGAACGACGCTACACAATGCAAGAGAAAGAGATGACAGCCATCATCCACTGTCTTAGAGTGTGGCGCCATTATCTACTTGGGTCAAAATTCATAATCATGACCGACAACATTGCAACAAGCTACTTCCAGACCCAAAAGAAGCTCAGTCCAAAGCAAGCTAGATGGCAAGACTTCCTGGCCGAGTTCGACTATGTCATGGAGTACAAGCCAGGAAAAGTGAACATGGTAGCTGATGCACTAAGCTGAAAGGCAGAATTATCGAGCATTACCCAAGTCACTAGCCCACTGGTAAGCAAAATCAAGGAGGGACTAAAGGCGGATCCTCAAGCACAAAGCATCATCGCCTTGGTGAACGAGGGCAAAACACGGAGGTTTTGGCTAACTGATGACATCCTCTACACCAAAGGCAACCGCATGTACGTACCGAAGTGGGCCAACTTGAGAAAAGAACTGATAAAGGAGTGTCATGACTCCTTATGGGCGGGCCACCCAGGTATGAAGCGCACACTTGCTCTCTTGAAGTCTGTCTACTACTGGCCTAATATGCGAGATGGGGTCGAGGAATATGTACGGACTTGCCTTGTTTGTCAACAAGATAAGGTAGTCCAACAGCAACCAGGGGGCATGCTTGACCCACTACCCATTCCAGAGAGACCTTGGGAGAGCGTCTCTATGGACTTCATCACCTGCCTTCTGAAGTCCGAAGGGTGTGGAAGCATCATGGTCGTGGTGGACAGGTTTAGCAAGTATGCAACATTCATCGCAGCAACAACGGAGTGCACTGCGGAAGAGGCAGCTAGGCTATTTCTTCGAAACGTAGTCAAACTATGGGGCGTTCCAACAAGCATTGTTAGTGATCGAGACCCTCGCTTTACTGGGAGGTTTTGGACGGAGCTGTTCAAAATGCTACGGTTCGACCTGAACTTTTCAACAAGCTTCCATCCTCAAAGCGACGGTCAGACAGAACGCATCGACGCTTTATTGGAGCTCTACTTGCGGCACTATGTGAGTGCCAACCAACAAGACTGGGCCAAACTTCTAGATGTTGCACAATTCTCCTACAACCTGCAACAGAGTGAGGCCACCAACAAGAGTCCTTTTGAAATCATCATGGGACAACAGCCAACCACTCCTCTTTCCCTTGCCACTCGCTATGAAGGGAAGAGTCCTACTGCATTCAAGTTTGCCAAGTCATGGCATGAGCAGGCAGAATTGGCCCGGGCAGTGTTACATAAGGCGACAAAGCGCATGAAGAAATGGACAGACAAGAAAAGGAGGCACGTAGAGTTTAATGAAGGAGACCTTGTCTTAGTAAAACTTTTGCCTCAACAATTCAAGGCATTCAGGAAGGTCCATAAGGGGCTAATACGCAAGTATGAAGGACCTTTCGAGGTAATCAAGCGCATAGGTAAGGTCTCATATAAACTACACCTTCCACCCAAGCTTAAGATTCATCAAGTCTTTCATGTAAGCATGCTCAAACCATACCACGAAGACTTGGAAGATCCATCAAGAGGAGTCACCCATCGAGCACCCACAGCCATGGTCACCTCCTTTGATAAGGAAGTCGACGAAATACTAGCGGATCGAGTCGTCTGAAGACGGGGTGTGCCAAGTTATCGGGAGTACTTTATCAAGTGGAAGGGACTGCCCAACACCGAGGCCAGTTGGGAAACTGATGAGGCACTTTGGCAATTCAAAGACAAGATCCAGCACTACCATGAGGACGCGACGAGGGCGTCGCGAGCATAAGTAGGGGAGAATGTCACGCCCCACTGAGCCACGAGGAGGCTACACACTTGTCTTAGGCGTTTTTAAGGATAAAATTGGCCCAAGGAAGGTTCTGGAAGGGTCCAGAGTGTTCTACAACGTTCTACAGCATTCCAAGAGGTTCTACGTTAGTCTAGAAGCATCATGAAGAACCCAGAAGGTCCTGGAAGACTCAAGACTTCTCTGGAAGACTCTAGAACTTTAGAGTACATTGTAGAATAGTATAGAATTCTCTAAAACACTCCATGCTTGTAAATATTTCCACACTTTGCTAGAACATTCTAGAGAGTAAATAGCAACCGTAGGATCAAAGCAATCTTGACCATCCATTCCTTAGGAGGGTGCCTATAAATAGGACCAACCCCTCATTTGTAAATCCATCCAAGAAATCTAAGAGAAATCCAAGGATCTAAGCTTGTAAAGTTCTCTTAGCTTAATACAAATTTCCTTTCAGAGTTCTCCTCATTCTCTTGAGTTCCCTTTTATTCTAGGCAATTGCGTGAGCAAGTCAGGCTGACTTAGCATCGGGAGCGTGCTAAGGCCGCACGAGTACCTTCGGAGAAAGTAAGCTTGTGACAGTTGGTATCAGAGCGAGGCTCAGGCGGAAGCGATGGCTAAAGGTGCTGTTCAACGGACCACAGGATCCAACCCATCTGATGTAGACGTGACGCAAGAGCGAGGCCGCAAAGAGATAGTTGATCCCAATGTCGTGGCAAAGCGAGGTCGATCTAAGGACATGATCTCCAGTTTCAACTCACGCCTATCTCGGGTTAAGGAGGCAATAAGTGGCGTGGAGGCCCAGGTGGATGATCTAAGCCAACGGGTGGATGGTTTAGAAGCGGAGGATGCCGCTATCCACACTGCGATACGGGGCATGCTGCTCCAACTGGAGGAGTCCTTGGGGGCCGAGATTGGGAAGGTCCGTGACGAGTTCATGGGAGAGCTCACTAAAATGCGTCGAGCACACGAGATGGAGTTAAATAGCTCGCTTGCATGCATTAAGGACATGCATGGGGACTTAGCTCTTTGCAAGCGCGCATTGGCTACAGGGTCCAGCAGTGGTGTCATCGAGGCTAGGCGCATTGAAGTGCCAAAGCCAAAAAGCTTCGGGGGAGCACGCAATGCACGAGAAGTGGACAACTTCTTGTGGGGCCTAGACCAATACTTCGGGGCCATGGGTATCACAGATGAGGACGCCAAGATCCAGTCTGCGGCTCTTTATCTCACCGACACCGCCATGCTTTGGTGGAGGAGAAGGCGAGGAGACGTCGAGAAAGGTACGTGCACCATGACTACTTTTGATGACTTTAAGAGAGAACTTAAAAGGCAATTCTATCTTAAGAATGCTGAGGACGAGGCTAGAGCTCGTCTGCGAAGGCTCAAACAATCAGGGTCTATTCGTGATTATATTAAGGAGTTTACTAACTTAATACTTGAGATCCTTGATTTGTCTGACAAGGACGCACTCTTCAATTTTATGGATGGACTCCAACAATGGGCCAAGACCGAGCTAAGGCGGCGTGGGGTGCAAGACCTTGCCACCGCCATAGCCGTGGCAGAAAGCTTAATTGACTATACGAGCCAAAGAGAGTCCACCAGCAAGCCGAAGGATAGGAAGAGTGGCCAAGCAAAAGTGGGGGAGACAAGGGCCAACGCAGGGACGAGCACTGCCCAGATAACTTCTCAAGGAGCAAAGACAAAGGCAAGCAAAGGGACAATAGGAGTTCAATCAAGCCCAACAACAACAAATGCTTCCTTTGTGATGGTCCCCATTGGGCTAGGGACTGCCCGCAGAAAAGAGCCTTGAATTCGCTCTTAGTAAGTCATCAAGACGGGACGGAAACCAACAGCGGCAACAATGGTGCACACATGGGGTCTTTGCAGCTACTGAATGTGATCCAATCTGCCCCTAAGACCCAAGCCAAGGGACTACTATTCGTGGAGGTGACCATTGGAGGAAAACCAGCCATGCTCGACACAGGTGCGTCCCACAACTTTATTTCAATTGAAGAAGCTCAAAGGCTAGGACTTAAGGTGACTAGTGGAGGGGGCTCCATCAAGGCAGTCAACTCAGCTGCCCGACCTATTCACGGCATAGCCCGAGGAGTTAAGACCAGTGTGGGAGCCTGGTCTGCGCACATGGACTTCTCAGTTGTGCCAATGGATGACTTTAGAGTCATCCTAGGACTAGAGTTCTTGGATCAAGTTAAGGCATTCCCGGTGCCGTTCACCAATAGCATGTGCATCATGGATGGCGACAAGGCTTGCGTGGTGCCAACGACTAGGACCAGCAAGCAAGGCACCAAGATGCTCTCAGCAATGCAATTTAAGAAGGGCATCTGGAGGGACGAGGAAAGCTACTTGGCTATCCTCAAGGAGTATGATGATGAAGAGCAAGGGTCATCAGAGGTTGAGCCGGAGGAGGTAGCAGCCGTCCTCAAGGAATTCAAGGATGTTGCACCAGAAGAATTACCAAAGAAGCTACCACCAAGGAGGGAGGTAGACCATCAGATCGAGCTAGAACCAGGGATCAAGCCACTAGCTATGGGTGCGTACCGTATGGCACCGCCAGAGTTAGCGGAACTAAGAAGGCAACTCAAGGAGTTACTTGATGCAGGGTTCATCAGGCCTTCCAAAGCCCCATTCGGCGCACCAGTCCTATTCCAGAAGAAGAAGGATGGTTCTTTGCGCATGTGCATCGACTACAGGGCCTTCAACAAAATCATGGTAAAGAACAAATACCCTATTCCTCTGATTGTGGATTTGTTTGATCAACTAGGCCATGCCCACTACTTCTCCAAGGTAGACCTTCGCTCAGGGTATTACTAGGTTTGCATAGCCAAAGGAGACGAACCAAAGACCACATGTGTTACAAGGTATGGGTCTTATGAATTCTTGGTTATGCCATTTGGACTAACCAACGCACCAGCTACATTTTGTACTTTGATGAACAAACTATTCCACCCATATCTCGATCAATTCGTGGTCGTCTATTTGGATGACATAGTGGTCTATAGCAAGACCTTGGAGGAGCATGTGCAACACTTGAAGGAAGTGTTCAAGGTGCTGTGAGACAATAACCTATACATCAAGAAGGAGAAATGCTCCTTTGCCAAGCCGGAGGTAGCCTTCTTGGGGCACAAGATCAAAGATGGCCAACTAATGATGGAAGATAGCAAGGTACATGCTATCCAAACTTGGGAGCCGCCAACCAAAGTACATGAGGTACAATCTTTTCTTGGGCTAGTAAATTATTACCGTCGATTCATCAAGAGCTATTCGACGAGGGCTGCTCCACTGACCGGCCTTATTAAGAAGAACAAGGCATGGGATTGGACAGATAAGTGTCAACAAGCCTTTAAAGATCTAAAGAAAGCAAGCAGTGAGGAGCTCGTACTCAGCCTACCCGATCACACCAAACCATATGAGGTACACACTGATGCCTCAGATTTTGCCATTGGAGACGTTCTTATGCAAGAGGGACACCCAATTGGATATGAAAGCCGAAAGCTCAATGAGACCGAGCGACGCTACATAGTGTAAGAAAAGGAGATGACAGCTATCATCCATTGTCTTAGAGTGTGGCGCCATTATCTACTTGGGTCAAAGTTTGTGATCATGACCGACAACGTTGCAACAAGCTACTTCCAGACCCAAAAGAAGCTCAGTCCAAAGCAAGCTAGATGGCAAGACTTCCTGGCCGAGTTCGACTATGTCATGGAGTACAAGCCAGGAAAAGTGAACGTAGTAGCTGATGCACTAAGCCGAAAGGCAAAATTATCAAGTATTACCCAAGTCACTAGCCCACTGGTAAGCAAAATCAAGGAGGGACTAAAGGTGGATCCTCAAGCTCAAAGCATCATTGCCTTGGTGAACGAGGGCAAAACACGGTTTTGGCTAGCTGATGACATCCTCTACACCAAAGGCAACCGTATGTACGTACCAAAGTGGGCCAACTTGAGGAAAGATTTAATAAAGGAGTGTCATGACTCCTTATGGGCGGGCCACCCAGGTATGAAGCGCACACTTGCTCTTTTGAAGTCTGTCTACTATTGGCCTAATATGAGAGATGGGGTC